>JAGDYQ010000161.1:1303368-1323368 GCA_021962125.1 Bulinus truncatus | reverse complement strand
CATTGTTAATCATATTTTAGTCTTTGATATTAGTCTTTAGGTATTAACTGTGACTTTTCTAATGTTTAATTTATGTGTTTGTGAAGTCTCATAATCCTTAAAACCACTAATGGGATGGTTTTATGGTGCCCTTCTTTCATCCCCACCATAGCCGATGGTGCATGGAGGCACCACGGGAGACATAGCAGGGACCTGAAAGACGTCCTATGCCCTCACCGGAGATCGAACCAGGTATCCTCAGGTCGACAGTCGATTGCTATACAACACGACCATCCGCCCCCCCATCTTTAATTTATAGCTTTTTTCATTTATCAGACGCTTCATTTCGGCTAGTAATTGAAGAGTGACTATATAAAGCTATATACATGAAAAGAAGTAGGTATAATTAAAATACATGTATGTCTAGCTAAATGATAATACAAGTCTGTAGAATATATTTTTTTATCTTTATACTGAATTTGGATTTACTTTTGAGTTTATAGTAAATATTGTATTCTTATTGAATGTAAAAATATAGAAAGAGAAACGAATGAGAAGTGCAATAACACGCGAAAGTCAATTAGTAGTTAAAACAATTGAGAAAACAAAAGTAGAAACAATGACTAATTGCTACCCGTAGATACAGGCAGATTTAAAGAAGCAGATTGTGGTAACGATTAATAGTGAGAGAAAGCCATTTAATGAAAGAGTGAATCTGAAAGATACAAAGAAATAAACAATAGTGAAACATGAGTTGTAACTGCCAGCATAATTATATTAGACTATATTATTCTATTTGAATTGATTTAAATTTAGCACAGGCTTGGTGAAGTTAACAACTGAAAGAGTTGTAACTTATATAGAGCATATCTTTCAGAAATAAGTGGCGGCGTCCATTTTTTCTGCAATGAGCATTTTAAAAACGCAGTGGCTACGGTTCGGTCCGACCGAACGCGTATTTTTTTTTTCGGGTACCAGCCTTACTTATTATTGCATAGCGGCCGAGTCGCTGCACTGAGCTATATAACAACAAAATTTATTATATTTTTCAGAATTTCTTTTTTTCAGGATTAGGGTTAGGGATAGGGTTAGGGATAGGGTTAGAGATAGGGTTAGGGATAGGGTTAGGGATAGGGTTAGAGATAGGGTTAGGGTTAGGGTGTGGAGCAATATTATCTATGGCTGGTACCCGAAGTAAAAAAAATACGGGTTCGGTCGTTAAAAAATACCATCAGAATAAAATTTTAATGTGTGTAATAATTGCTAACTAAAGGAGAAAAAAAACTCCGGCGACCCCTCTAAAATCATGGGCCCTAGGCAGACGCCTATGTGTCCCCTATTAATAAAAAGGCCCCTGCAGTTAATAACAGAGGGTCGGGTGGGATAGTGAGATGACTGCCAAACTTGGGGCAACTGGTTAGAACCATGTACATTACTAAAGGAACGTCTAGCGTCTAGATACGGTTATATATACATAGAATGGACGATTGTGTTGTATAAGCCTAGTCAGAATTTGAGTCTTAGCGACTTCGGTTACTTTTCCATGATAATGGATTAAATAAAAGAAACCAGACGTCATTTGTCCTGCAGGGTACAGCTAGTCCTACAATAAAATCAATCCAACATTAAGAGGTTTAACATATAATTGTCACTCATTATCTATATGGTTACTCGTGTGGCACACGTGAGAGGTTCAATGTGCACGTGTGGTAAGGGAGAATGTCTGACCTGACCACAGGCCACGTGGGTATGTGTGTTCTGGCCAGGAGGCTACGTGGGTATTAGTGTTCTGGCCAGGAGGCTACGTGGGTATGTGTGTTCTGGCCAGGAGGCCACGTGGGTATGTGTGTTCTGGCCAGGAGGCTAAGTGGGTATGTGTGTTCTGGCCAGGAGGCCACGTGGGTATGTGTGTTCTGGCCAGGAGGCCACGTGGGTATGTGTGTTCTGGCCAGGAGGCCACGTGGGTATGTGTGTTCTGGCCAGGAGGCCACGTGGGTATGTGTGTTCTGGCCAGGAGGCCACGTGGGTATGTGTGTTCTGGCCAGGAGGCCACGTGGGTATGTGTGTTCTGGCCAGGAGGCTACGTGGGTATGTGTGTTCTGGACAGGAGGCCACGTGGGTATGTGTGTTCTGGCCAGGAGGCTATGTGGGTATGTGTGTTCTGGCCAGGAGGCTACGTGGGTATGTGTGTTCTGGCCAGGAGGCTACGTGGGTATGTGTGTTCTGGCCAGGAGACTACGTGGGTATGTGTGTTCTGGCCAGGAGGCTACGTGGGTATGTGTGTTCTGGCCAGGAGGCTACGTGGGTATGTGTGTTCTGGCCAGGAGGCTACGTGGGTATGTGTGTTCTGGCCAGGAGGCTACGTGGGTATGTGTGTTCTGGCCAGGAGGCTACGTGGGTATGTGTGTTCTGGCCAGGACGCTACGTGGGTATGTGTGTTCTGGCCAGGAGGCTACGTGGGTATGTGTGTTCTGGCCAGGAAGCTACGTGGGTATGTGTGTTCTGGACAGGAGGCTACGTGGGTATGTGTGTTCTGGCCAGGAGACTACGTGGGTATGTGTGTTCTGGCCAGGAGACTACATGGGTATGTGTGTTCTGGCCAGGAGACTACGTGGGTATGTGTGTTATGGCCAGGAGACTACGTGGGTATGTGTGTTATGGCCAGGAGGCCACGTGGGTATGTGTGTTATGGCCAGGAGGCCACGTGGGTATGTGTGTTCTGGTCAGGAGGCCACGTGGGTATGTGTGTTCTGGCCAGGAGGCCACGTGGGTATGTGTGTTCTGGCCAGGAGGCTACGTGGGTATGTGTGTTCTGGCCAGGAGGCTACGTGGGTATGTGTGTTCTGGCCAGGAGGCTACGTGGGTATGTGTGTTCTGGCCAGGAGGCTACGTGGGTATGTGTGTTCTGGCCAGGAGGCTACGTGGGTATGTGTGTTCTGGACAGGAGGCTACGTGGGTATGTGTGTTCTGGCCAGGAGGCTACGTGGGTATGTGTGTTCTGGCCAGGAGGCTACGTGGGTATGTGTGTTCTGGCCAGGAGACTACATGGGTATGTGTGTTCTGGCCAGGAGGCTACGTGGGTATGTGTGTTCTGGCCAGGAGGCTACGTGGGTATGTGTGTTCTGGCCAGGAGGCTACGTGGGTATGTGTGTTCTGGCCAGGAGGCTACGTGGGTATGTGTGTTCTGGCCAGGAGGATACGTGGGTATGTGTGTTCTGGCCAGGAGGCTACGTGGGTATGTGTGTTCTGGCCAGGAGGCTACGTGGGTATGTGTGTTCTGGCCAGGAGGCTACGTGGGTATGTGTGTTCTGGCCAGGAGGCTACGTGGGTATGTGTGTTCCGGCCAGGAGGCTACGTGGGTATGTGTGTTCTGGCCAGGAGGCTACGTGGGTATGTGTGTTCTGGCCAGGAGGCTACGTGGGTATGTGTGTTCTGGCCAGGAGGCTACGTGGGTATGTGTGTTCTGGCCAGGAGGCTACGTGGGTATGTGTGTTCTGGCCAGGAGACTACGTGGGTATGTGTGTTCTGGCCAGGAGGCTACGTGGGTATGTGTGTTCTGGCCAGGAGGCTACGTGGGTATGTGTGTTCTGGCCAGGAGGCTACGTGGGTATGTGTGTTCTGGCCAGGAGGCTACGTGGGTATGTGTGTTCTGGCCAGGAGGCTACGTGGGTATGTGTGTTCTGGCCAGGAGGCTAAGTGGGTATGTGTGTTCTGGCCAGGAAGCTACGTGGGTATGTGTGTTCTGGACAGGAGGCTACGTGGGTATGTGTGTTCTGGCCAGGAGGCTACGTGGGTATGTGTGTTCTGGCCAGGAGACTACGTGGGTATGTGTGTTCTGGCCAGGAGACTACGTGGGTATGTGTGTTCTGGCCAGGAGACTACGTGGGTATGTGTGTTATGGCCAGGAGGCCACGTGGGTATGTGTGTTATGGCCAGGAGGCCACGTGGGTATGTGTGTTCTGGTCAGGAGGCCATGTGGGTATGTGTGTTCTGGCCAGGAGGCTACGTGGGTATGTGTGTTCTGGCCAGGAGGCTACGTGGGTATGTGTGTTCTGGCCAGGAGGCTACGTGGGTATGTGTGTTCTGGCCAGGAGGCTACGTGGGTATGTGTGTTCTGGCCAGGAGGCTACGTGGGTATGTGTGTTCTGGCCAGGAGGCTACGTGGGTATGTGTGTTCTGGCCAGGAGGCTACGTGGGTATGTGTGTTCTGGCCAGGAGACTACGTGGGTATGTGTGTTCTGGCCAGGAGGCTACGTGGGTATGTGTGTTCTGGCCAGGAGGCTACGTGGGTATGTGTGTTCTGGCCAGGAGGCCACGTGGGTATTATATTCTGGCCAAGAGAGTGAAATGAGCTGACCACAGATCCAGGGGAATGAAATGCGAGTTGGTGGAACTCGGGGGTTTGATGACGTAATTTTGATATCACAAGGAGCTGTTGTTATAGAGTTATTGTGTATGTTTATTACCGGACTAATGTTTTAATACTTGCTTATTTATATGTACATTTACAAGTGGGCGTTGTTGTTTAATTAAAGGAATATTTAAGTAAAGATTGTGCCATTAATCTTTATTATTTCTTTTGACTGATCCAATTGTCATTTAAAATAAATCCAGCGAAACATACCTAATTTGACAAACAATAAAATCTAGATAAACATGTTTAAGATTAGTGATTGTTATTGTTTGACATATATCGCCATGTAATGCAATTAAAAAAAAATATTTTTTCGACTTAAAACTTGGTCATTCTAAATGAAAATTGAAACCAACAGTAACAAAAAAACAACAACAAGAAAACATTGTACTTTCTTCAGGCCCGTAGCATGCGGGGGGGGGGGCGTTTTGTCTAGCCCCCATGCTTATTTGTTCTACTTAGTAAAATATATTACCCGCCCCCCCCCCCCCTGCCATTGCCTGGCACCTGCTGTAGAATGCCAAGCTCCTGCTGTAGAATTTTCACGCTACGGGGCTGACTTTCTATTTTTCATACAATTTTTGTGTCAGTACTTGACTACAATGGATTTACCATAGTACGAGTTCATCCCCGTTGTATTAAGTGACACAGAGGCTGTTAGCCCAATCTGCTTTACGGATTGCGAGAGTCCAGTCACCTACCTATATTTCCTTGATGTCTCTGTTTTTCACTCGCCTATAGCAGGGGTCGGCAACCTACGGCTCGCGAGCCGCATGCGGTTCTTTCGATGTTGTTACGGGTCCTTATAATGTAGATACTTGTAGAAGGTGTATTAATTCAGACAACACAAATCACGAAGTTAACTCCAGTGAAGTAACATCAAACAATCATTTGATACTTGAACATAAACTGACGTAAAGGTGAATCCAGGAGGAGTACAATAGCAAACTGTAAATATGCATCCATCTACATCGATGGCGAAAGCTAGACTCTACTAGAACATGCATCCGCATCCTATGATGCACAGAGCTCGACTGCTATATAACAAACCATGATCTCCCAACTGTCGGTTTAATATACGTCATTTGTACCAAATGACGTATACACTAAAGTTCCCAATATTTACACTCAAGATGGCGGAATGACGCCATGGATACTGTGGTGGGCGGAGCCTACCAAATTGCGTTATCAAGCTTAGACTATATTATTTCTCCACATTCCTCCCCTCTATCTACATCGATGGCGAAAGCTGGACTCTGCTAGAACATGCAACCGCATCCTATGATGCACAGAGCTCGACTGCTATATAACAAACCATGATCTCCCAACTGTCGGTTTAATATACGTCATTTGTACCAAATGATGTATACACTAAAGTTCCCAATATTTACACTCAAGATGGCGGAATGACGCCATGGATACTGTGGTGGGCGGAGCCTACCAAATTGCGTCATCAAACTTAGACCATATTATTTCTCCACAGATGTCAAGTTGCGGCTCTTTCGATGTCAAATTGCGGCCTAATCAAATACCATAATATTGAAACAACAATTTTAGTGGCTCTTTAAAAACAGAGAAAATTGTAAATTATAACTTTTGGCTCTTCCGTCTCATAAGGTTGCCGACTCCTGGAATATAGTGATCATAAAATATGGAACAAAAATATAATTAGTTGTTATAGAATCCAAAGCTAAACATCACAGTCTTAAACAATAAAGGCAAATCGACTCGTGCATCCCAGTACCGTATCAGTTGACCAGCACTGAGTGACTGTTTACCGAGCGAGTCGTCCTTCGCGATTCAAATACATTGTCCAGCTAAGAGGATGAATCCTTCAGCTTTTTTAAAACTAATAACACGAAGTTGAAATAGCTTAACACGGAAATAAGTAACTGTCCCAGTAGAGACTTGACACACATTTTCTACAGTCGAGAATGTTCCAGTTCGGTTCACATCATGTATTAAAGAAATTGAATGTTTTAGTAGATGTAAAAACTCTGTATAACATACGTATAATTCTAAAATACGCTATACTTAGACGGGTGGTCGAGTGGTGTAGAGCGCTCGACTGTCGACCTGAGAGTCCTGGGTTTGATCCTCGGTGAGAACCATGCGGATTTTTCTAGTCCTTGTGAAAGTTGGTATAACGACCATCAAGCTCACCCAGCTTTAAATGGGTATCTTACTCTTGTTAGGGAAGTAAATGTAGCAGGGCATTGTGCTAAACACACAATCCCTTTACATGCCGAGTTAAAGAAACATGAATTCTACAACTCATCTGCTTCGATGGCCCTGTATGGCTAAGGGAACTTAACTACTAGTCTAAAAATACTTAAATCAAAGCATATATTCCAAAAATGAGCAAATCGTAAAAAAAAATAAATTTAAAGCCAACAACTCATCGTAGTTATCTCTAATGAATATATATATATATAAAAACTTCAGTTTGGTAAAGCCCCTTAGCGTGAAAATTCTACAACAGGGACCAGGCAATAGCAGGGGGGGGCAGGTAATACATTTTACTAAGTAGAACAAATAAACAGAGGGGGCCAGACAAAACGCAGGGGGGGGGGGCTTTGTTAGTTTTTTTATTAATTTAATTTATAGATCTGTGAAATATTGTTTCGGTTCACCTAAATAGCTTTTACATTATATATGCATGTGAAAAGTGTTTAGCGGTCTTAGTAATTTTTTTTTAAGTTAGAGTTATTTCTCTTATCAGTTGTAGCGTATGTCTGACAAATATTGGATTAGTTTAATGTTTTTGTATTTAAATGTAAGGGATGGCCAGATTATTCAACACCGAACAGACAACAACACCGGCAGGAAGGGAGGGGGGAGATAAACAGACATAACAATGTTATTAATTTTATGACGTTATGATCAAGTACAACACATAATGTAGTTATTAACACTAGGTATTGGTGTACTTAGTACTGTATGTGTGGTAGTTATTTTATCTGTTTCCAAGTTAGCCTGTTCTATCACACGCAAGGGACATAATCTAATAATGCACAGCTGGTCGGTCAACTTCACCAATATAATGTGGATTACGGGACTTTTTACAGATCAGGTAGAATCATAAATTCTAGAGTTATATCTTCCCCATATGGTCCATCAGGTCGAAGGGACGCCACTTACCTCGTTCACAGACCGAAAGTTGGGTTTTTTCCCTTTCATTATGTTCTGGTTGGTATGTCACAGTTGGATTGGTTTGTTTACAAACACTGAGTGACGACACAGCTATCACACCTATATTATTACTTTGTCTACAATATAGTACAGTGCGTTTGACCTATGATTTATTTTTTCTCTTGTTTGCTTTCATTAAACGGTCGACAATAATTAGTATAAAAGTGGTTAAGATATTAATTAGTCCTCAATCACTGCTTGCGGTCTTGCCAACTAACCGGATGCCCATCCGTAAAATTAAGCCAGATAATCATGATGATACTCTGCATCTGAAATTATTTTCCAGTATTTTTATATATAATAACACGCCTACTTACTCGTCCGTACCATTCAGTGTTAAAATGTATTTAAGCTCTTGACATCCATCAACAATGTGTTTTTTTTAGAAACACTCTTGATATTTCATATCATGAAATGTATCACGTGACAAAAATAGTTCGAGATTTATGTTGTTCAAAAAGAAACCAACATTTTTAACGAGATCGACTCGTAAAAAAACATCCAAACGACAACAGAAATATCATATGACTTTAAATCTATTTAGTGTTTATGAATGTATCTCAGTAAATCATAAGTCATGGCCATGGGGCAATTTTGTTATCAGTTATTATTACATTTGTAATGGGAGATTTTTTTAAACAGTGTATTACATAACTACTTATATTAATAAGAAATCTTCATATGATTTATTTAAAAAATATTGATGACTTTAAGTCTATAATTAAGTTTGACGCATTCAACTTAAATATTAACACTTTTTACATGAAGAAAATATAGCTTTTAAAACCTTTTCTAAACGGAGCAGAACAAGTTAAAGTATTTGTAAATACGTTAACATACAACATGCAATAATATTCAATACGGAACTTTTATTTTACAAATATATTTTAAAACGATTTAAGCAACTAGAATGTTACCTCTTGTGTAATTTTCTTTTTTTTTTTATGCCTACGGCAAAAACTAATGCTCAGTTAAAATTGATATAAATAGTAACTGGGCCAATTGGAAAAAAGTGCCAAAGTAGCATTCATGAAGTTAAGTCTATGAGACACATTGACACAGCTTGTCAAGAAACAGTAACTCTTGTCAACATACACGCTATTGAAAAACAGCGTTCCGCGTAGTAGACATTCTTAACTTTTGAGTTGCTACGCAGACAAATTTGATCGTTGCTACACATTTATTGACTATTTATTATTAATAATCCAGTGTAAAGACTAAATCTATGGAAAAAGCCAATATTATTCCTCTCTAAGTAACAAAATATCCATCTCGTATTAAAGAATACCGTCAAATAAAATACAAATATTTTCCCTAGCCAGAGGTTTTTTTAACATATCTAACATTACGTATACTTATACCTGTTACATCTATTAGACACAATCCGGTAGCTTGATGACAAGAAGTTTTACAAAAATCTGGACAGCTTTCAATACATTCTAGTCCCCAGGTTCGTATTAGAAATAAAAATATAAAATAGAACTTTTAAATGCGTATTAAAGGCACTAAGAAATAATGTTTTTTTCTTGTCATAAATTTATCGCTGGTTTAAATTGAATCTTTTCTATATGGTGAAAGATATTAAAATTGATGTACCTCCATAAAGGAAAACCTCGCATAACGTCACAAAAAATACAATATCAATCGTTTCTTTCACAGTCGCCAAAACTCTTATTTTACTGATAGCTTTCTGAATGAGAGTTGTCACAGTGTAAATCAAGGAGATATTAGTTGAGTCTTGATAGTTCCTTACCTTGTTGTCACTGAGATCATATGTTTCAAGCAGAAAGTGTTGAAGTCTAGCACTGCAACAGTCAGCTGAAAATATTATAAATAAAACATATGTAAATTAAGCTCTAAGTAATTAAAAAAATAGCTTATAAAAATTAGTCATTTATGAATGACTGAATGACGGCAGTCGTATAGTGCAGAAAGTGTGTTTGTATCTCACGTTTATTTCTACCGCTGAAGAAGGTTTGGTTGTAGCAGTGTCGTGACTTGGTGCATCAATGACAGATGCATGCACACTGCGCAGCTATTGACGGGATATTTTATCATTATATAATGACATCATATGAGTGTCTATTATATATGGACAAGGAACTGTTCAAAATATTTAAAATAAAAATATAATGAAGTTGATAGCCCAGGGATGTCGAATAAGATTGTATCAAATTGCCTAAAAATAAAAAAAAATTAAATCGTTTGTGCTTGTCAAACTACACTGAAAAACAAGTGTTGGACTTCTTATATGTCATTAACGTTTTCGGAATCAGTTTTTCATGCTGATTTTGAATCTGTAAATCATTTTGCTCTATCAGCTCAAATTATTAAGATATTGCCGAACAAAGTTTTGTATGCGCCCAAACAGGAATAGACTGCTGACAGCATAATTTTATGCACACAAACGCACGCACCTGTGCGTACACACATGTTCACAAACACACATACCTCGTAATTATATACGTATATTGGCAATGTTCTTTTTTTCTGCAGTTTCAGACTTCATAAAAGGAGAGTGAATGTGGCAATTGCAAGTTGTTTAAAATATGGCGACCAGAGGATGCGTAAATTCACCGGATCTGTTTTGCTACGTGTGCGGCTTTTTCACAAACAAGTCTCATCAGAAGACTTTCACGCCGTTACTGAAGAAAGCTTATCAACTTTATTTTGACTCAAAGGTGGATTGTGGTAAGTCGTAGGCACCACAGTTCATCTGTTCGACATGTTCAGGCAACTTGCATGGTTGGATGAGGAAGGCAAAGAAAAACAACCACATGGCATTCGGAGTTCCTATGATATGGCGTGAGCAAAGCAATCACTCCACAGATTGTTATTTTTGTTTGTCAAACATCAATGGAATTTGTTATAAAACTCGCACAACTGTCAATTACCCAAACGTTCCATCAGTTTCAAAACCAATTCCACACGATCCTGTCATTTGTCCAGTACCACAATCGCCTGTAGAATACACAATAGACGAAGAGAATGATGAAGAAAATGATGTTCCATCTTGTGCCGATGACTCAGACCCTGACTACAAAGCTGCCGGAGAAGGAATTCATTTGATGAATTATGCTGAACTTTGCGACCTTGTGCGAGATCTGGCGCTAACAAAAGGCCAAGCTGAACTTCTTGGTTCACGGTTAAATGAATTTAATTTGCTTGCACCAGGTACAGCTACAGCAAACTTTCGTCACAGGCATAAACAGCTTGTTCAATACTTTGATGTGACTGGCAGTATTTGCCACTGCACAGATGTTGACGGCCTTATGAGAAGTCTTGGTGTCGAACACATTGTTGAAGATTGGCGACTGTTCATTGACTCGTCAAAGACTAGCTTAAAAGCAGTATTGTTGCACAATGGAAACAAATATGCTCCAGTACCAGTTGGATATTCTGCCCACATGAAAGAAACATATGAAAACATGTCGGAACTGTTGGAAACAATACGTTATCGCGTGTACAACTGGAATATCTGCGGCGATCTAAAAGTAATAACTATTTTGATGGGAATGCAGACAGGGTACACGAAGTACATGTGCTTCATATGCGAATGGGACAGCCGAGAAAAGAAGCATCACTATACAAAAAAGAATTGGTCGATCAGAGACAGAATGCAACCAGGAAACAAAAACGTTCTTCATCAACCGTTGGTTGATCTTGACAAAATTCTCATGCCACCGCTTCATATAAAATTAGGACTGATGAAGAACTTGGTCAAGGCATTAGACAGCAAATCGAATGCATTTATATACCTATGCCACAAGTTTCCAGAGCTCAGTTATGCTAAAGTCAAGGACGGTATTTTCATAGGTCCACAAATAAGAAAAATCATGGCCGATGAAGACTTTCAAAACACTTTAAGTCATCCTGAAAAAGATGCGTGGGTGGCATTCAAGTCAGTCGTAACCAATTTTCTTGGAAATAAGAAGTCTGTTGACTATGAAACAGTTGTAAAGAAATGCATTAGTGCCTACAAACACCTGGGATGCAATATGTCTCTGAAAATTCATTTACTCGATTCACATCTAGACTTCTTCCCAGAAAACCTAGGCGCAGTAAGCGATGAACATGGCGAACGCTTCCACCAGGACATTTCTGTGATGGAGTCACGCTACCAGGGCCGGTGGAGTGCAGCGATGTTAGCTGACTACTGTTGGACTCTACAACGCGACTTGCCAAGTACTCAGTACAAGCGGAAATCCACAGCCAAGAAATTCAAACCATGAACATTTTAAACATTTTACACATGCATTTGACTTTAAATGGAATATATTTTTTACATATAATTTTATTAGTTAGAACTGATTTCATGCTTGTGTTTAATATTTGTTTACATTAACTGCAAAGGAGAATATATGGTTTAAAAATTTCATTTTTATACATATTGGAGTATTATAACCATGATTATAACTATAATAAAAAAAAATAAGATTGCGGATTTCTTAAAATTGGAGGCTGATAGAGACAAATGGTTTGCATATTCGAAATCAGCGTGTGTAAATTGAGTAAGATTAGATGATGGGTACCAAGAAGTCCACGATAAGTTATTTTTTGTTTTCCAGTGTTATTTTTAGCATATCAGTACTTTGCCTTTTTATAGCAATATTTGTAATTTAATTTAATTTGGTTGATTTTGTTTGTTTTTCTTTATCAATCTAGTCGTAATTGGCCCTCATGCCGTGCATTAGTCAACTGTGTTCTTGATTTTTTACCTCTGTTAACCAAAACAAATCTGTTGACCATTTTAGGAGAGTCAAACGTCAGAGTCCAACTGGCTGGGTATGTGCTCAGTGAAACATTGTCTGTAGTATGTGAGCAACTTCCTTTGTATAAATGTGAGTTGGTATTACCATCAACTGCCAGCGTAGAAGGGTAAGACAAGCCTGACTCATAATATATACCGGTTTGATCTGTCTTCTGTTTTAGTGCAAAGTTTCGACCTAAATTCATGAAGAAAAGAAATTCAAATATACCGATTTACTAATTTCCCAGGCATTATCAAAAACTAATTTGTATAAGATATAGAAATAAATATTCTGATGATACCTCCATTGATGTACAAGGAACAGAGATCTTTGACAGCAGACCCTGTAACTGTCAGCTGTTGTACTGTTTCGTAAACTTGACATTTATAGTCCACGGTTCTTGCATTGACAATCGATATTTGAGAGTTGTTACAGCTGAGTGTTTGGTAGCTGACAGTTGTCAAAGTAAATCTAAATCCATTGTTCATATCTGAGTACAGAATTAATAATCACTAAATATTTAACATTCCAATTTTTAACATAAATAATACAATTTGATCATGTTTATTAAGAGAAAGTGCTATTGTTGATATTTACATTCATCGTTAACTTGAACTCTGAACCAGGTTATTGGATATGCTGTATCCCATGAGACTGTCACAGACAGTAAACCCTGTGCGTCATTACATGTTGTAGCATTTCTGTCAGTCAGCCATACTGTTGACGTTGATGGCAGATTAGTTGTTATTGAGGTTCCGTTGATAGAAGTTAAATCTTCTGTTAAGATCAACAACAGCTTACTTGATATCTCAAATATGATCGCTTAGAGTTGTCAATATGACTTGTAGAAAAAATTATGACAAGTCTGTATTGTTGTGTAATTAGTGCTACTGTATTAGAAAGTCATAAAGCATCAAGCAATGTGTAGATTTAGAGTCGTACAAGTGTTACAACTGTAATTGTATATGATGTGTAGGTACATATAGTTACCCGTATACATAACTCATTAATCTTAGTGAATTTACAACAAATTATCTATCTATCTATCTATCTATCTATCTATCTATCTATCTATCTATCTATCTATCTATCTATCTATCTATCTATCTATCTATCTATCTATCTATCTATCTATCTATCTATCTATCTATCCATCCATCCATCCATCCATCCATCCATCCATCCATCCATCCATCCATCCATCCATCCATCCATCCATCCATCCATCCATCCATCCATCCATCCATCCATCCATCTATCTATCTATCTATCTATCTATCTATCTATCTATCTATCTATCTATCTATCTATCTATCTATCTATCTATCTATCTATCTATCTATCTATCTATCTATCTATCTATCTATACAAACTTTTTCGGTTATGCGATGTTTGATGTGCAGGTATCTATCTATCTATCCATCCATCCATCCATCCATCCATCCATCCATCCATCCATCCATCCATCCATCCATCCATCCATCCATCCATCCATCCATCCATCCATCCATCCATCCATCTATCTATCTATCTATCTATCTATCTATCTATCTATCTATCTATCTATCTATCTATCTATCTATCTATCTATCTATCTATCTATCTATCTATCTATCTATCTATCTATCTATCTATCTATCTATCTATCTATCTATCTATCTATCTATCTATCTATCTATCTATCTATCTATCTATATAAACTTTTTCGGTTATGCGATGTTTGATGTGCAGGTACAGCTCGTGAATAAAGAACCCTGATAATCTCTGGGTTTATAATTGTAAAATTTATGTCCAACATATTAGTTTAACTTACGATATTGACAAGCCAGTCCGAACCAGCCAGAGTCACATTTAGTGGAGCGCTCACCACTGACATCACACCCCACTATAGTGTCACAGTGACATAGGTACTGACATTTGGAGCCAAACCATCCAGGAGGACAAACGGCTGTTGGATATACATGTATTTTGGCTTACCAAAGAAAGGTAGTTTTAGAATTTTTAGAAAATAATCATCTTCTTATTTATAACAAAACAATCCCAAATTTTTAATGATCATATCGTTTACGCTTAGGAGGTAAAAATAATATTTATAAATTAATTGAAATAAGAACTTACTTAGAAATACTCTAACATATACATACAAACCATAAATACAATCTCTTTTAAAATAGCCATCTTATAATTGAAATATTCCAATTTATTTAACAGCCTCACAATTTACAAGTGTTGAAACAGATTAGATGAGAATTATCACCATATACCATGTTCACATACATTTATAAATGACGACACATCTAGCCTTACCTTGACATATTAAAACAGGGATTTTTTTTATAAGCACCAGTGATATCCAAATAACAAGTTTCATTTGAAATCAGATTTCCGTCGAGTTATAAAACATAATGTCTGGCTATTTAATCTATTATCATATTACTCTAAATGTACGACTTAAATACATGCGATTCAGAAACACAGAGCTGCATAAATAACAATACAAAATATCCTGTTTAAAGACGATTCAATGTAAATGTTAACAATGAGATAGCTACACATGTATATATATATAGAAGCACACTGCTTAGCTAGTCTTAAGTTGGGCTATTAGATTGTATATTATGCTGTACTTTCAAATCAGTACTAATCATTTAATAGACATGTAATGTAGACAAATGATAAGACAAAAAGTTTGCAGTTAAATTAATTTTTTAAGGTTTCATTCTCTCTAATTATTTGTTGATGATTTTTTGAAACTTAATCTATTTAATTATATACAACAGATTGAATGTAATGTCCACAGACCATTAAACTGACTTGTATTGATCTCTGAGTTACAGTTTAATGCAAGTTTTTGTATGAGCATATTCGACAAAAAAATAGCATTACTCCCCTTTATGATTTTTTCGCAACTACTTACAAGCCGTTATCAATAATTACAAAATATGATTGTTGATAAATACAAGAAATAGAATTTTGTCTTTTACTAGAACATTTTCTCGTGGGTCAGAAGTGAATAACGACCGTCACTTTTTCTGATTCAATTATTGCAGAGTTAGGGATGGCTATTTTTAACTTAACTATTCTTTTTACTCTCACAAATTAGTAATCAAAAACTATCTTTTAAATATAAAAGGACGGCATAGTATGTGACTGTGATATACAAAGTTACCTTAAAATATATTTCTAAATTTCGGTAAAATTTTTAATAGTTCGACTTTGAAATAAGTTTAACAAATAAAATTAATTGAGAATCTCACGAAATGATTTTACTACAAGGACATGTATTAAATATATATGACATGTAGGTAGAAAACACACCTCGAAAAAGTCATACTAAAAGCTGTACTACACAGCCATACAAAATAGCCATACAAAATAGCCATAATAAACAGCCTTACTAAACAGCCATACAAAAAATCCATACTAAACAGCCCTACTAAACAGCCTTACTAAACAGCCCTACAAAAAGCCATACAAAACAGCCATACAAAACAGCCATACAAAAAATCCATACTAAACAACCATACAAAACAGCCATACAAAACAGCCATACAAAATAGCCATACAAAGTGGATTCTTATTCTCAGACATCCTATCTTCCTCCAATGTTTATCGTATATCAAGGTGTTCTAACTTCTGGGCGAAATAACTTGAAGTTATTAATGTATTCTAATGGTGTCTAAGTAGTTCTGTAACTGTACAAAGAGAGGAAACATAGATCGATAATCAATGATAAAAAAAGAGATAAGAAAAATATGCGTGTTCCTTTTTACACCCTATTCAATTATAAGAAAGGACACCTTTGACTATTGAAGACTATAGATATGTTTAAAGCTTGACTATGAAACATAGTAGTGTGTGTACAATAAATCAATGTTTGATGTTTTTAACTTTTAAGTAGGTTATACTTCCTTGTTACTGTGTAGAAATTGATCATTGGTAATATAAGGAGAATATATTCCGAAATTTGAAAAAAATATTTATTCTGAAATCTGAAAAAATTATTGATTCTAATTATGGAAAATAACAACATTTTCAATGTTATTGTTATGGTTCTTTCAAATTTTATTTTAGTTCATGCTCAAGGTAAAAAAGAATCTGGCTTATTTGTGTCGCACAAGTAACCCGATAAAAGAATTAGTTTTTAGATTGTCAATTTTAAAGTAATAACTTTTAAAATATTTTAACCTCATAATAAATGAAATACTTCGCCAGCTGCCTGTACTTCTGGATGGTTTGGCTCACATTGTCAGTACATGTGTCACTGTAGTATGAATACTTTTTGTGACGTCAATGGTCAGTGTCCCTCACAATGTACCAGTGGATGGTTTGGACTCGGATGTCAGTACCGTAGGTTTAACTGCACGCACTACTATATAAGATTTTTATTTGAATAACTTAATATAGAGCGTTCAATTATTTTAACTTTTTCTTTTAAAAAACAATTTGAGCTGTTTTCCTAAATTACAGACAAAATTATGAACGTGTTCAAATAATTCTCATTATGTATAATGACAAAAGTAAACTTTGTTGTTATTGTTTACAGAGGACCTGGCGACCATTCCCGGCGTTATAGTCACCACGTCACCAACACAAACAACAACAACATGGCTGACAGATGGAAGTGATACAACTTGTAATACTGACACAAGCATTCAATTTGTGCGATTAACGTGGGGCACATCATTTTCATTTAGTTGGCTTAGAGTCAAACTTAAAGATTCATATAAGTGTCTATCTATCTATCTATCTATCTATCTATCTATCTATCTATCTATCTATCTATCTATCTATCTATCTATCTATCTATCTATCTATCTATCTATCTATCTATCTATCTATCTATCTATCTATCTATCTATCTTAAAAAATCTAAAAAAAAAAAACCTATTAAAAAATCTGCTTTACACAGATAAGCTATTCAATCTCCCACATTAATCAAAAGCTATACAACTGTTAAGGGTTCCTTCAATTATTACTTAAAACGCTTTTGTCCTCATGCTGATATTTCCTGATTGTCACAATCACTCAATTAAATTCTTAACGCCATAACTTAATACATAAATAGATAAATTAATACATAA
Organism: Bulinus truncatus; assembly: GCA_021962125.1. NCBI lineage: Eukaryota > Metazoa > Mollusca > Gastropoda > Planorbidae > Bulinus > Bulinus truncatus. The sequence continues at coordinate 1,305,948 of JAGDYQ010000161.1, read as the reverse complement.
ATACAGATGTTAAAAATAATGAAACGATACAACTGAAATTATTATAGGCATATATGTATATAGAATATTCATAAAGCAAGTATAATATTTTTTCGGCGACCCACTTAAAATCAGCCCCGACCCTTCACAATGTGAGAACCACTGGTATCAGGGTATTTCCATTATTATGACCTTAAATTGTCAATTATACAAATATTTTTAGAGCACTTTCGAAAAAAAAATGCTCTATTGTCCCCGTTTTGTTTCTCTGTCTGTCTGTCTGTCATCACCCTAGATCTCAACAACCATAAGTCCTAGACCCATGATGTATATATCATTTTGTAGGTCTTGGCTTGCCAAGAAATGACTTTTTTCCATTTCGCGATCTGACCTCTCAGGGCCGTAAAAGGGGGCTTATAAAGTATCGTCTTTTACTATATAAGCTATATTAATAAAGGAGCGCCTATATCTCAGCAACTATAAGTCCTAGACCCATGATGTATATATCATTTTGTAGGTCTTGGCCTGCCATGTGTACATCAAAAGTTCATTTTGCGATAGGACCTCTGAGGGCCGGACTTCAGGGCTCCTAAGGGGCTTATATATTATATATATGGCCCCATTCTACACCTTGTACGTTCAATAACCCATTCATTTGGTGCGAAATACTGCAGCACGTAGTTTCACCAAGATTTATTAAGAAACTCATCAAATGAAATAGTAAGCTTGTGTTCTGAGTTTAATTGAAAGTATCAGAAAAGAAGAAAAGTTCCCTTCTTAGCCCTAACGGGCCTTCGGGGCAGATGAAGTGTAGAATTCATCTGTTTCTATAACCTCGGCATTTGAAGGGATTGTGTGGTTAGCACAACGCCCAGCCGCCTTTACTTCCCCAACTTAAAGTCAGGTACCCATTTAAAGCTGGGTGGACTTGTGGGACGACTTTGCACCAAATTTCACCTGGAAAAATTCCATGGGCCTCACCACCGGGGATCGAACCCAGGACTCTCAGGTCGACAGTCGAGTATCTACACCACTCGGCCATCCGTCCCACTGAAAGTATCAGAGCTATGCAACAATTGACGGAGTTTTCGGACGATTAAATGACTACAATTTCGAATGTTTTCAATTATGAGTCCTATTTCAGTAACCACAAACCACTTGTAGTTAGATTTAAGAGAAAATATTTTTTTTTCAAATATAAAGAAACGTCTTTATAATATTTTTTTTTACAGATATATGCATTACACAATTGAATTTATAAACATTTCCAAAATTTACAAATATTTACTGAAAGCTAACAAACGTACTGATACATAACACGAAAATGCGCTAACACGTCCTGTGTCCAGAATGGAACAGGCTTAATTGCTTTTTTTCAAATACTGGATCTTTTTTTCATTTGATTGTGAAAAGAAACTGTGTAGGCAAGTTTAAAAGACTTCTTCATTTAACATTACAGCTGCAATGTTGTGTTCAACATGGCGGTATGTTCCCTAACCAAGCCCAAAATTTGTGTACTCTATTGTATAATCTGACGGCCGCAAACGTGCACAACGTAAAGGAAACATTGGTATCTAGTAGAGAAGTCGTGAAATATTTGTGCGTTTTATTTAATAAATGTGCGCTCAAAATGCACACAGCAAGAGGGAACACTTGTATTATAGATTCATATCTATAACTGGGACCTAAAGATATTTTTTCTTGGAGGATGGGTTTATATAACTAGTTAAATTTGAGCTCTTAGTTTACTTTCCATTTTGAGAATTTCAACAGACTATGAGACAATATCGCTTAGATTCTGGTGGTTCAAATCGCTACCCAATATGACAACTGGGGTAATTTAACCACCCACTATGAAAACTGGGGTAATTTAGCCACCCACTATGACAACTGGGGTAATTTAGCCACCCACTATGACAACTGGGGTAATTTAGCGACCCACTATGACAACTGGGGTAATTTAGCGACCCATTTTGACAACTGGGGTAATTTAGCGACCCATTTTGACAACTGGGGTAATTTGGCGACCCACTTTGACAACTGTGGTAATTTTGCCACCCACTATGACAACTGGGATAATTTGGCGACCCGCTATGGCAACTGGGGTAGTTTGGCGACCCACTATTACAACTGGGGTAATTTGGCGACCCACTATTACAACTGGGGTAATTTGGCGACCCACTATGACAACTGGAGTAATTTAGCGACCCACCTGCATAGAAAAACTACAAAAAAAGGAAAGAGAATAAAAACGCCATTTATTTAAAAAAAAAAATAGATTCTCTTACTTTAACTTATATATATATATATATATATATATATATATATATATATATATATATATATATATATATATATATATATATATATATATATATATATATGTATATTACGAAACTAATTAACTTTTAACATTGATATTTTGGTATTGAAATGTTTTTTTTAACCCCGGCCTCCCCTATAAAGTTTTAAAACATGAGAAAGAAAACATAACATGTTTTTTTTTTTTTTTTTAAAAGTCAGACATTTTAATATGCCAATTATTTGAGCAGATAAAAGTTCCAACTGGCTCACATCTTGTGTTTTTTGTTTATTATTACA
>JAGDYQ010000161.1:1264758-1302868 GCA_021962125.1 Bulinus truncatus | reverse complement strand
AGGCAAAGCTACATTGGGAGAGACTAGGCAAAGGTTCCTTTGGGTGGCCCTGACAAAAGTTGGGGATCCCTAGGCAAAGTTACACCTGGGTGCCCAAAACAATTTTATACTTGGGGACCCTAGAAAGGGAACTAAAAATGTACAAAGTGTATTTATTTATGCCATACAAAATACCAAAATTATGCTCTAATAATTATGCTCTAAAAATATTACTTAAAACTACTAACTATGCAATACAGCTTTATACATTTCAAAATAGTGTTTGTATAAAGTTCTAAATTTGAAGTAAAAGTATTTCTAAGTAATTCTTAACCTTATCGTATTTAAAAAAAAAATTGTGTTAACATTGTGCAATGAACAAATCGACATGTTATAACACATTCAATAATAGGCATTCATATGTCAAACAGTTTTAATATTTCGTTCAGATTAAGAATAATGTGTTTGATAAATTGATATTGAATTTACCAGAAATAAAACAAACTATATAAAAATCGGCCATTCGAGTTTTATTATTTGTATCTTCATTCATATTTTCGTTCAATTATATTTAATCATTTTTACAATCTTCATTGCTAGAACTAAAACGATTGTTCTTTTTCAATGACAAAACCAAGCTAATTCGATGAAAATGTACAGAATTGAATGAGCGTTGGGCAAAAACTGGTTTTACCTCCACCCCACACACATTATTTTTATTCAGCACTGCATGCACTTACCCTCTTTTGGTTTATGTGGATGTATTATTTTTTACACTTTGAGAACAGTAACGTAGATCCTTGACGTGTCTTTCTACATTCTGAGGGTACACTGCTCCATGCTACAGTAAAGGTACACAGTCATACCTGCTGTGGTGTTGAGTCACGTAGCAGGCTGGAGATTTTCTTGAAACCATTGGTTGTTTTAAACGGAAAGTATATGTCGTGTCGTTATGACATGTGGTGTTTTTAATGAGACTAGCATGCTCTGCTGAGGTAACCGGACGATGAAATGTAGGCCCATAGGACGGACTATCGTGCGGCTCTTTCACTCAATACCTAAGGCAGAGGCTTTGAGAAATATACGACGGCTCTAAGCTAAAGTGCTTGCCAAGGGCTACCACAGCAATTTATTCATGACAGCCCTTACACTGCTTACACTCATGGGGCCTAGTCAAGTCAATGAGTATAGAAAGACTTTCATACACTTATTGGGCCCAGTCAAGTCAATGAGTATAGACAGACTTTCATACACTTATTGGGCCCAGTCAAGTCAATATGTATAGATAGCCCTGCTTACACTCAATGGGCCCGGTCATGTCATTGAGTATAGACAACCTTTCTTACACGCATGGGGCCCAGTCATGTCTAGTGGTATAGACAGCCTATCTTACAGTCATGGGGTCCAGTCAAATGCATCAGCACTTTCAACTCTGGTGAGTATAAAAAAAGGTAAAAAATCAAAACAACAGCTGTTGCACTAGTGGTCACGTGATCCGGAGACAACATCTATTCATGACGTCATATTGAGATTGAAAAAAAAACATTAGTCATCGAGCTGTAGTATCACCGTAAAAATAAAGTCTGGCTCAGTTAATGTATTGGAATGCTTTATTTATTCTTTTCACGGTAAAATGACGATGAATCTACCACATTGTCTTCATCATTCTGATTGTGACTGCAGAGACAACACCTATCATTACATTCGTTTTCGTTTTTTTTTTTTACAAACTATGTGATATAAATCCAAATCATTTACAGTTTATTGGCAGTTTGACACGCCCACTTCAACAGTTCTGGTCTGTGCTGCTTCTGTCTAAGATACACCACAGGTATGTTATTTTGCAAAAAGAAATTTTATGTCTAAGCTGCATGTTTGAAGCCATTTACATTGGCATACCTATGAAGAACTTTACAAAAAACATTAATAGTTTGTTTTTCTTTTCTGTTGCTTCTATAATTATAAGTTAGATTTATAATTTTAACAATGCGAAAAACATCGAAAAACAGTATTTTGACATGCCTAAGATCAGTGGCGTGGTGAGGGGTGGGCAAAGGGGCATCATGCCACGGGCGCTACTCACAAAGGGGCGCCAAATGGTTTATTTTACATATAATATTATACGTTTCGAATGGTGGGGTATTGTGCCCCAGATGCGAGTTACTCCACTGCCTAAGATAGTATCATTCTACTTATTTCATTAATCTATATGTGAAATAACCGTACAGATATCAAATGGAACATATTATTAAACCATCAAATTTAATTTTATGTATCTATTGTTTAGCTTTCTATGAAGGTAAAGTAAGTTGTAAGTATGATGATCATTTTACTGTTACATTCAAAGATATCATAGTCCTGTAAATTTAATTAAAAATACGTTTTCTCCTTTAACAATTCCTTCAATGACATGTAAATAAGCTTGCCCCATTGGCTAGTTTAGATCAAGATGTCAATATTTATGTCACACAATGTAATTTTCAGGGTCAGTGATCAAGAAATTGTGACACAGAATGGTACGGCCAGAACTGTCAATATCGTCAGTAATTTATTTGGCCTCCTTAATTACTTTGAACTTTCTAGTAAAAACGTTAATGTTTCTTAGAGCATTTACTGCATGAATGAATTATTTTAAAAAGAAAATATTTGTATTCCCTTTCACCCTACCTCTCTTAAATACCTCTGTATATTTTCGAATAATTGTCATGACTTGCTAAAAATAAATATTTACATTTAAGAGATTTCATTTGCTGAATTTACAAGACTAATATATTTTGTTCTTCTAATAAACACCATTAAACAATAGAACTCTTTAACTTAAGAGAAAAAAAACATTCACAACAGTATGCCGATAAAATATTCTTTTTTTCATTTTAAATGTTTGAGAGTTTATTGAAAAGTTTATTTGCCTTACAACAAAATACAATTTTTAGTATAATTACTTGTTAATTCTAATCGCCTTTGTTATTCTACCGAGGTGAATATTACAACGGAAACTATTTATAAAACAAATGACGCACATGCAGCCATTCAGTGGCGTAGCGAGGGGGTGCCGAGGGGGGCATGGCCCCGGGCGGCGTATCCAAAGGGGCGGCGGCAATCACCCTGATATTTAAATCAAAAACAATATAGGTATATAGGTATATAGGTATATTTGAAACTGCAAATCATGCCCGCGCTGATTCAAGCCAAGCAGGTGAAAAAAAATATGATTTTTAAGACCTGAAGTGATATTGAGCAGGGACGAGATTAACTTAGATCAAGCGTACACATTGATATTGACAATTGTATAAAAGATTTTACTATTAAAAAATACGAAAAGTAAATTTTTAATCAATAAAAAAAATGTAATGCTGCTTTTTTATTTTGTCTATTTTTTTTTTTTTTACAATGCGGTGTCTTCGCTGTTTACAATGTGATGTCGTAAGCTGCCTACAATGCGGTGTCTTCGCTGTTTACAATGTGATGTCGTAAGCTGCCTACAATGTGGTGTCGTAAGCTGCCTACAATGTGGTGTATACGCTGCTCACAATGTGATGTCGTACACCGCTTACAATGTGATGTCGTAAGCTGCCTACAATGTGGTGTATACGCTGCTCACAATGTGATGTCGTAAGCTGCTTACAATGTGGTGTCGTACGCGTTTTATAATGTGGTGTCGTACGATGTTTAAAATGTGGTGTCGTACGATGTTTAAAATGTGTTGTTAAAACCTGTTTTAACATGATGTTATGAACGTTTTTTTTATTGATCGAGAAATTTTCTTACAATAAACGCTTGCTATATTTAAGAGGACTTAGCCATCATTTCTGGTGCCTCCATCACAACAATTCCACCGTCACAGTCAACAGTGTGTCTGACTGGCAGAAACAATGAAACGTGTAACAATGACTCGAGTTTAGTTCAGTTAAGTTGGGACCAGCTTTTCCGGCAACATGGTTCCGATACAGGTTTTAAAGATTCAAGTAAGTATTATTTAAATTATCCTTCATTTTTTTTTACATAGAAAGACCAGAGAGTCGATGGAAATAGAGCAATCCGATTGTCTGTAATACATTAGGGTAAATTGTTTTATCATTATCTAATCAGATGATGTGATGTCGATAACTCTGTTCAAGTGCACACATCCATTGGATCTGGAAATCAATCATTATGATCAATGTTTATAAGAGGCAGGGCCGGCCTTAACTATCGCGGGCCCTATGCGAAACGGATTGCGCGGGCCCCCAGTCTGGGGAAGGGATAAGGATAATAAATGAAATTTAAGCCTTTGTATTAGAAAATAAACTATTCTTTGTATTTTATTCATTCTTTACGAAGTACAAAATCGCGATCTTTACTTTACGACCTTTGCGTGTAGCGAAGTCATACAGTAAATCTTAAAAATTATGTTGCCTACATATATCACGCTCAATAGCAGGAATAGTCAAATTGTTCAATCCAACTTCGTGAATTGTGGACGTCTTGTAGTTATGTATTAGTTTGAGGCGCTTGAAGCTTCTTTCGCCCCACAGTTACGGGTATTGTTAAAAATATTCTGAGTGCAACAAAGTAGTTGGGGGAAGCTGTGTACCTTTAATTAGTGGACAGATAAGCGAAAACTTCTAACGGGGTTTAGGCGGTCTCAATGACTCGTTTATTTTATTTTATGCAGTCACTTTGAATAATCAAGATTGTTTTGTATAAACTAGGACTAGTACAATAGATACACACTTTCATGTTCACTCATAAATCAAGATTGTTGTGTATAAACTAGGACTAGTACAATAGATACACACTTTGATGTTCACTCATAAATCACAAGAAACTTCGGTAGCCGTGGCTCATTAATTAATATAAAATAAAACAAACATAACTACCAATAACATAAATCCACAACATGAATAATCAATGATATAAACTAAATCGCACATTTCCATATAACTGCTTAATCACGTGACTACTAACACATTGGCTCCTACTCACAAACATTATTTACCATTTCCACTTATCACTCTCTTCTTATAAACTGTCCTCCTCGCACTAACTGAACTGATAAGACGAGGTACATTCATAATGTTTATTGATTTGCTTAAAGTTGAATCAAGTTGATAGGTTACTTCGGGTTATATAACGTGCTTGGCAAGGACTTCATTAATATTGTAGTGCAGTCTACTTTTATTTCATATTATTTCTCTTTCTTGCAGGTCGTAATGTTGCGTTACATTAAAAGACAGACCACACTGGCGTGTCCCACGAGGAAATCTCTGCAGAAAGATTTGACCTTATATCTGACTTGGCAGATGATGGAAACCCAGACTCAATTTCAATACATAAAATTTTCTCTCATACATGGCCATGGAGACAAATGCCTAGAGTCAATCATGTGACCCACTGCATGCAGGTAGTGATGCCTACAGTCAATCATGTGACCCACTGCATGCAGTAGTGATGCCTACAGTCAATCAATCATGTGACCCACTGCATGCAGGTAGTGATGCCTACAGTCAATCATGTGACCCACTGCATGCAGGTAGTGATGCCTACAGTCAATCAATCATGTGACCCACTGCATGCAGGTAGTGATGCCTACAGTCGATCATGTGACCCACTACATGCAGGTAGTGACGAGGCATAAAGATACGGCTCGCTACCTAAGCGCCTCCCAGTCCCCCAGTCACCCAGCCACCCAGCCTCCAAGCCACCCAGCCTCCAAGTCACCCAGCCTCCCAGTCACCCAGCCTCCCAGTCACCCAGCCTCCCAGTCACCCAGCCACTCCAGCACTGTAAAATTGAACTATTCAATTTTTTTTTGTATTATATTAGAAAGCTGAATGCATCATGAAAATTCTTTAGCACAAAATCTTCTAGGCCAGACGTGCATAATGTTTATTTATAATATTCACTTAGGTTTGTTCACTGAATTGTTTTGTTTTTTTTTAATTCGTTGGTTAAGATTGAATGCGTAACAAAATAACTATTTAAGTCTAAATTCTGCAGTTAATTTAAAAATAAATATATACATATATTAGTGATAAAGAAAATGAAAAATATTGCAGAAATAGAACTACATTAAAACATCAATAAGAGTCAAATACTTTATTTCACGATGAACGTGCATTGATATTTAGAATCGAAAAAATACAATTTCAAAGTAAAATTTTGAGAATAATGTTAAAAAAGTAATAAAAAGCTGACAGGGAATTATTAAGTGAGAAGGGAAGTAATATTTTTAAAAGAAAATTTTAGTTATAACATTTACTTTTTGACAGCTCGATAGTTAAAGTTACATCAATCTGACATCTACTTCTGTCGTACATAAATTGCCATGACGTCAGCCTCGCCTACGTTCCCGGTGGTCCAGTTGTCTCCCGTTGATCCTTTAGCGTAGAGGAACACAGGAAAGCTGCTGAATGTTAAAAATGGGCAAGAAGTACCCTTGCTGTCGACGGCTATAAGCCAGCCCCAGTCGTTAGGACAGCCATTGAAGTCCCTGTTGATAAAAAAACGTCGGTTTGGATCTAATAATCCTACTATACTGAAACTGTTTGTCAGGCTGGTCTTGAGGTCTTTCCATGAGGATCGTAACAGTCGATTCTGGCTGAACCAATTGGTGAGGTCTGACCCCTTTCCGTCAAACACCAAGTAACCAACTACTGAATTTCTCTCGGACAGCACCACGGCTACCTGGAAAATACTTGCCCAGTTATTAAAAATTTGATTGTTCCTGTAATGGGCATCGCACTTTAATCTGGAATCGACCTATGAAACAAAAAGACGAAACTGTACGTAGAAATCAATGACGTCATTTGCAATTTTTGTATTACGTATACATTTACTGAATAGTATCTAAAAATATTTTACTAGCATGAGGCTATAAGATTTACCTGCTTGCAACCAACTTGAACTTTTTCTGGGATCCCTGCGCCTGTCATGAATGCATCATATACGGGTTTGTTGATATATGGGGTCCCTCGAAATGCCAGTGTCCATCCTTGAGGGAAATTTTCATCTGGACTCAAGTCTGAACAAGACATGCACTAAAATATTGTTTTTTAAAATTGTATCTATTAATTGACCATATTGTGTGTTACAGTATAAATGATAAAAGAAGATACCGCTTAGTTCTAAGTCAAATGAACGATCGATACAATGGTAAAGCCTATTATATATCTATTATGAAAAAAGGGAATTTCCGAGATCGAAGTTCATGGCACAGGTCAACGTGATTGGGGAATTCAAAGTGTAGTGAAATACAAACTAAATGTTTAAAGATATGAGGATATGACTATTATTTTGTTTCATATCTCTGTAACTGGTTAAATGATTGTTTTCACTATGATGTCTGTCTAAACGGACATACGCCTTTTTTTATTTGCCTTTTTAAACAAGAAAGATGATAAGTATGTGAGTCTTTGTAGCAATTTTTACATTCCACCCCTCCACAGTTAATAACGAATGTTATAGGAAATAAATATTTAATAAGCGACGTTAAACAGATCAAATATTGTACTTTTGATTGACTTGAGTTGTTTTTTAAACACACATTTTAAATTACTCTGTAATTATTAATTTTCAAAGTCCCTGTAATGATGAGATGGAATTTCTTGGATACCACAAACCACAAAAGAGACTGTCTTGATGTGCCCATCCCAACATTAGCTGAAAGTGCATTGTCCTGGTGGCACAACGGGATATCTAGCGGGGACTCTTTGGTATTTTTTGTATTAAAATCGAATACCGCGAGATGAGAGAGATGTTGTGTAATTGGGTCACAAGTTATGAGTTATAGCTACAGAGTGATGGGGACAGAGTGATGGGGACAGAGTGATGGGGACAGAGTGATGGGGACAGAGTGATGGGGACAGAGTGATGGGGACAGTGTGATGGGGACAGAGAAATGGGGACAGAGTGATGGGGACAGTGTGATGGGGACAGAGTGATGGGGACAGAGTGATGGGGACAGTGTGATGGGGACAGAGTGATGGGGACAGTGTGATGGGGACAGAGTGATGGGGACAGAGTGATGGGGATAGAGTGATGGGGACAGAGTGATGGGGACAGAATGATGGGGACAGAGTGTTGGGGACAGAGTGACGGGGACAGAGTGATGGGGATAGAGTGATGGGGACAGAGTGATGGGGACAGAGTGATGGGGACAGAGTGATGGGGACAGGTAACATGTGGCGGTCAAGAGGTAAATAATAGAGGGGAGGGGTATATGTATTAAGTGAATGGACAGACATAGTTTATTTTTAATGCAGTTAGATTTAAACGGATAACCAGTTTGCTGTAGCATGACGTTTCAGTTGTATTAGTTTGGTGTAGTGTGTTCTTTGGGAGCCCTTCTTAAAAGTTGTATTAGTTTGGTGTGGTGTGTTCTATGACCTAAGCAGCAGCGGTGTTTTTTGTCTATTATAGTGTCTAGGGCCCAGTTTGAAAACGCGAATGGGCTTCGATTGTTTATATAATGGTTTTATATTTTTTTCTATGGTGCAATTGTAATTTTTTAGTGGGCACGAAAACGTTTTATCGAAATAAAATATGCTGATATTGTAATGATAAATACCATCACATTTAATATACTACTTATAGGAATACTTCATGATCTTTAATTAAAAGAAAGCACGTTTTTTAAATTAATATCTCTAAACCTGTTTTAGCTGTGACAGTGATGTCTTGATGCTGGAGATTGATTGGGCCAGTGAGTCGATTTTCTGATGAAGTTCATGTGACGAAGAGCTCTCATCTTTTCCACATACTTAAACAAATTTCAAGAGTGTCACTTACAATTTATAAATATATATATTGGTATTAATTTTTACGCAAGAATACAAAAAAAAAAAAAAAGAAAAAGTGAAAAATGTGTACTTTCGTTTCAAATACTTGAAATAGATTCGTAATTTCTATAAAAAAAAAACCTTCTATTTTTTTCATAAAAAATCAAGTAACGCAAAGCTCAGAATATACTGGTATGTCCATGCACAGCTCAGAGTGTACTGGTATGTCCATGCACAGCTCAAAGTATACTGGTATGTCCATGCACAACTCAGAGTATACTGGTATGTACATGCACAGCTCAGAATATACTGGTATGTCCATGCACAACTCAGAGTATACTGGTATGTCCATGCACAGCTCAGAGTATACTGGTATGTCCATGCACAACTCAGAATATACTGGTATATCCATGCACAACTCAGAGTATACTGGTATGTCCATGCACAACTCAGAATATACTGGTATGTCCATTTCATCAAATTTTAAAAGTACTCTTAGAATGTCAATGAAAAATTCCGCCATTTTTATTATCTTTTAAATGTGTGTTCCAGTAAAGTTAGGTAACATTGATTATGAACTAATATGTATAATTTATAATCTGTGGTGGTAGCCATGGAGATTATAAACATACCAGAATTAAACTATATTATGGCACTTTATACTCAAGTGTAAATACAGATCAGACAGAAGGTCAAAAATAAAGATTAAAAATAACGCAACAAAACTAGCCGTGACATAGAATATAAGACACTTCAGTCATTAACACATTACACATGTCCATAAATACAGTGACTTCACTAGGAAGTGCGGAGTTGCGGACCGCACCGGTGGACACCATCATTGTGGTGACACCAACATGGGGGTGAATTCATCATGGGGGTGACACCATCATTGGGGTGACACCAAAATGAACAATTCTAAATTTTATATCAGAAAGAACTCGGTATAGTCGGTTTTATAACCGATCATAGTCCATAACATGAACAGAGTACCACCATCCAGAAAAAAAAATGCACAAGGTGCCACCATACAGAGCGTCTGGAGTTTAGTAAATGAATACAACTCTTGAGCTGGTTGAGATGCTTTCGAGTATGACTCAGTGTTTAAAGAGCACTTGAGAGATTTAATAATACATCATACATGAACAATAAAAGTATCCGTATGTTATCTATCACTGGTAACTCAAAATAGTTTATAAATGTCCAGTAACATCACATTCACATGAAGGAAATCCTGATATGGATATAAAGCGTGAGAAGTATTTTGGAAATATGTTTGATAGCACACCTGACATATCACACACTGACAAGATGTTTGACATCACACCTGACATATCACACACTGACAAGATGTTTGATCGCTCTTATTTTCTATGATGTTATCCAAAGTTGAGCATTTAACAGAGATACAAAGGTCAGTTAATTGTTCACTCCACACCTCACCCAATGGTTTTTTTTTGCCTTTTGTTTGCTTAAGAAGGGATGAAAGTTCTTAATTAATTTAGCGAGGTGGAGGACTGCCCATTTTAGGGGCTTACTAGAGCCGCATTGGGCCGTCACTGCTACGTGTGACTGAACTACTGTCAATTGTGTCATACTCTCTCCCCGTCACTGCTATGTGTGAGTGAACTACTGTCATATGTGTCATGCTCCCTCCCTGTCACTGCTACGTGTGAGTGAACTACTGTCATATGTGTCTTGCATCCGTTCGTAAATCACGAGACTGCTGTCTTTATTTACTAATATTATTGCAGATATTAGATATTCGTATAGGTAAATAATATTTTTATTTTGTATAATTTAGTACTGTGTGTGTGTGCAGGGGAGAGCATCAGCGTGTAACTGGAGACTGAGAGGTGTACTGAGTTTTAATGTGTGTAGCTGGTCTGTGAGGACAGTTAGTTGACGTCCAGTTGTTGGAGCGAGAAGTTGTGGTAAACACCTGGTATGCGAGGTCGTGCGAATATAGTGTCATAGGTACATCGTATTCAAGTGGTCAATTAAAGATTTTAGTATTGCATTTCAAAGTTGGAGTTAGTGTTTTGTGTCACTGAAGGTGTTGATGTGTTATTACTAATAACCATAGATAAGGTGCTTATGATAAGTACAGTGGTTTTCAATGCCGGGTTTGCAAACAAATCTCAGGTAGTTCGCTACACAATTTAAATTGAAAGAATCAGAAATCTTTGTATGCTTAATTATAACTAATTGCCATTTATGTTATAAAACTAAACATTTATATAAGTCTGCAAAGTTAATTAAACGGGAAATCTTCAAGTGAAATTAATGACAATTATATTTACAATTTTTTCTTTTTGTTTTTTATTTTCAAAAGGGTCGCAAAAACTAAACCGGCTTCAGTGCGGATGGCGAATAGTAAAAGTTTGATAACCATTGTATTTTAACCTTAAAAAATAATTATCAGCTTACCTGCATTGACACCTGTATAAAGAAAAAACGCAATCACACAGTAGAAACTCAACATGACGATAGGTTAAAATCTGTTATAGCTCTCTCACTATCTACGCTGTATTTGAGCTATTGGAACATCTTTGGGGTGAGATTCTATTATATATATATATATATTTTTTGATGTGTTGTTACATTAGCATATGTATGTGTTTGATCAAACACTTTATTCTTTGTGTTACTTATTAAAAGAGCCTGCATACATCTACTTGATGTCCCCTTTCATCAAACATTTGCGACAACTCACACGAGAAACATGTTCACAACCATTGTTTTTAATGTATTAAGCTAATGTCTTTCTTTTATATCCGCCATATCCACACTGTCCCCTGGTCTAGTATTGCGATACTGATCGAGATTATGACCACGTTGGGTTAAGGTGGTCAGTTCAGCCTTATAGAGAAATGAAATGCTCGGAGTGTAGGAGAGATGTAGAGGCAGGCCTGTAGCCAGGTCAAAGTAAGCAGGGGACACCAATACCCAGCAAGGGGGTACTTTCTCATTTTAGTTACTTTTTCTTTATTTTTTCCTCTTTTTCTTATTTTTAAGCGGGGGGGGGGCACTCCACACCTAGCGGGGCCCCCAGTGCCCCCCCTTGGCTACGGGACTGTGTAGAGGTATTGAGAGTTAACCAGTAAGACGGCCACAGGTCAGTGAGTTAGATATATCACAGTTGGAGAGATAGATGGCTAGCAAAAGAGAGAAAGAAAGAAACAGAGAGAGAAATTGTGACAGAGAGATTGATAAAGAGATTTTGTAAGTGATAGAGATTGAGAGAAAGAGAGAGTATACTTAATTTTTCAAGATATATGTAATAATTGTAGCACATTGAACATTTGTATTTTACTGTGAGTTATTATGTTAAAAAAAACTTTTTGCATCCAACATTTTCTGCCAGCTGTTTAATATTAGATCTGTTTGGCCTTTAAACCTAACTGGTACATGTTCGTCAAATGAATAATTTATGTTAAAATGAAAAGAGTCTATGCAGTTTAGTTCTTTCTGTGTGACGTTCACATGCATTCATGTACGCAGATAAAAGAGTAGGTGAAAGAGCAGGTAAAAGAGCAGGGGAAAGAGCTGGTAAAAGAGCAGGTGAAAGAGCTTCAATAGAATCATTTGACATTAGTGATATACATAATTACATTTAGCATTCATAAACAGTGTTCTTTGTAAGGTTAAAGGGTAAATATGAAATTTCAGTGACATAACAATGGAGCATACTTTTACAAAGAGATAGAGTATTGCACTGGTACATATACATTGGTACATATACATTGGTACACATACATTAGTACATATACATTGGTACATATACATTGGTACATATACATTGGTACATATACATTGGTACACATACATTAGTACATATACATTGGTACATATACATTGGTACATATACATTGGTACATATACATTGGTACTTATACATTGGTACATATACACTGGCACTTATACATTGGTACATATACACTGGTACACATACATTGGTAAATATACACTGGTACATATACATTGGTACATATACATTGGTACATATACATTGGTACATATACATTGGTACATATACATTGGTACACATACATTGGTAAATATACACTGGTACATATACATTGGTACATATACATTGGTACATATACATTGGTACTTATACATTGGTACATATACATTGGTACATATACATTGGTACATATACATTGGTACACATACATTGGTAAATATACACTGGTACATATACATTGGTACATATACATTGGTACATATATATTGGTACATATACATTGCTCATAACGAGGGTAAGATAAAAAAAAGCAGCTGGAACTATTGAGCCAAGAGAAAGTTAAGAGAGAGATAGAGAAAGAGAGAGGGAATGAGAGAGAGATTGAGTGAGCGAGAGACGGTACCACACAAATTGATGAATATTCTTACACCAGTGGACTGTTTAATATTGGGCTATGTTTACTAAGCTTTGTTTACATTTTCTACTAAACTTTGGGTCAAGCTTCACCCTCCAGTAGACGCTACTACAGTTTTTTATTGGACCATGTTTACAACGGGACGCCATTCCAAAGTTCTAAGAGATTATGTTTTCTAGACTTTGTTTACATTTAACTATATCAATCTAACTTTTATATAAATAGACATTTTAGATATTTTAATATATTTTGATAGACTTATAAATATTCCGAATATCATTTATGCCCCCGTTTATCACATCATAATTTATATAAATCATACCGATTTTAACCGTTTTAAATAGTTCATTTATTGCGAGTCTATCTTCAATTAGATTAAACATTTATATGCCAGGTTTAAGACCCAACTTTTAAAACACAGCATTGTCTGATAACTTGAAATGTCGTTAACTGTTTTAGAGAATGTGGTAAAAATTGTAATAATAAAAACGTACACGCCGTCTGACGAACTGGTCTAAATAACGGACATTCGGTATTAAAAAGAAACTGTTTCAGAACCAAATTTTTAAAGTTTTGATACAATATTTCCAAAAGGTCCTAAATAATAAAATCATTATTAAAAACACCGGGGTTAGGTACCGAACTAAAAACATTTTTATGTCATTTAGAAACTGATATAATGTAGCAGTGTTTCTCAAAGTCCAACACACTGGAGAGCCGCACAAGTTTCTCTGGTGTGCTTACTAAAAATGTTAAATTGAAAAGTTCGAGAATTATTACGTGCATAACTTAAGATCTGTTTCTTTAAATGGTACAGAAAAAAAAAACATTTGTAAATCTTAAGTTTAAAAGTTTAAATGTAAACAATTCATGACTTTTTTTTTCTTCTTTTATCTATTTTTTTTTCGTAGTTGATTTAAAAAAAAATCTTTTTTATGGTCACACATAGCTAAAAATATTGAGCACCTATTTTAATACAATCTCCTTAAAAGAATCACACAATAAATCAATTAGGGAAAAAGAAGAAAAAGCAATGAAAATTCCTAATTTTTAATTTCCATGTTGGTAAATATGTGAGTTCATTATAACATTTGAAATATTTATACAACGTTTAGCTTGTTTGTGTACCAGTGAAAAGAAATATTTGAAATTGGATTCCTTGTTTTGGACTGTGAAGATAAAATAAAAGTCAAACTGATACCTGGTCAGATTATTATTTGTATTCTATCCAGACTTACTTCTTCCTAGTACAGCTTTCATATTGATACCCCATAACAAATGTGGCATAGACAATCTTTTCCTTTATGTAATGTTATTGCCCTGTGTTGATGGATGTTGGCAGTACTTTCTAGTGGAGAAAGTAAGGTGAAAAATGGTTCATTTAAAAATTGGTTCTGTAATTATCTTTGATTACATTTATTTATTTATAATTTTATAATATAAATAAATGAATGTAATTAAAGATATTAAATCAGAATAAAACACTATTATGATAACAAAAATAAATTAATGAAACAGGAGTTGTTTAAAGAATAATAATGTTCTTTGTTTGCAATGTTGACATGTATATTGTTTGTAATGACGTTTGTTGATACATGGATAGAGGCAGTTAAAACTCATTTTTCTTTAATTCCACTAATATTAATTTTGTTTCATTATTACAGTTTTGACCTAATTTGAACATATCTCGGCACTGGCTACCAATACTCTCAAGGGAAACTATTCATCTTTAATTTCACAGCCGAATTACCTAAATCAGCATGAGGTAATCTTCTTACTTTAAAAATTATCGTGACTACATGAAACATATAAAAATAAATAAAAACCCATTTGGACACTTTTTTCAAGTGTTGGACAAGTGTGAACTACACGTGACACAAGTGTTGGACAAGTGTGAACTATATGTGACACAAGTTTTGGACAAGTGTGAACTATATGTTACACAAGTGTTGGACAAGTTCTGGATAAGTGTGAACTATATGTGACACAAGTGTTGGATAAGTGTGAACTATACGTGACACAAGTGTTGGACAAATGTGAACTGTATGTTACACAAGTGTTGGACAAGTGTGAACTATATGTGACACAAGTGTTGGACGAGTGTGAACTATACGTGACACAAGTGTTGGACAAGTGTGAACTATATGTGGCACAAGTGTTGGACAAGTGTGAATTATATGTTACACAAGTGTTAGACAAGTTCTGGATAAGTGTGAACTATATGAGACACAAGTGTTGGACAAGTGTGAACTATATGTGATACAAGTGTTGGACAAGTGTGAACTATACGTGACACAAGTGTTAGACAAGTGTGAAATATATGTGACACAAGTGTTGGACAAGTGTGAACTATACGTGACACAAGTGTTGGACAAGTTCTGGGTAAGTGTGAACTATATGTGACACAAGTGTTGGACAAGTGTGAACTATATGTGACACAAGTGTTGGACAAGTGTGAAATATATGTGACGCAAGTTTTGGACAAGTGTGAACTATATGTTACACAAGTGTTGGACAAGTTCTGGATAAGTGTGAACTATATGTGACACAAGTGTTGGACAAGTGTGAACTATATGTGATACAAGTGTTGGACAAGTGTGAACTATACGTGACACAAGTGTTAGACAAGTGTGAACTATGTGTGACACAAGTGTTGGACAAGTAAGAACTATATGTGACACAAGTGTTGGACAAATGTGAACTATACATAATACAAGTGTTGGACAAGTGTGAACTATATGTGACACAAATGTTGGACAAGTGTGAACTATATGTGACACAAGTGTTGGGCCAATGTAAACTATATGTTACAAAAGTGTTGGACAATTTCTGGATAAGTGTGAACTATATGTGACACAAGTGTTGGACAAGTGTGAACTATATGTGACACAAGTGTTGGGCAAATGTGAACTATATGTTACACAAGTGTTGGACAAGTTCTGGATAAGTGTGAATCATATGTGACACAAGTGTTGGACAAGTGTGAACTATATGTGACACAAGTGTTGGACAAGTGTGAACTATATGTGACACAAGTGTTGGGCAAATGTGAACTGTATGTTACACAAGTGTTGGACAAGTTCTGGATAAGTGTGAACTATATGTGACACAAGTGTTTGATAAGTGTGAACTATACGTGACACAAGTGTTGGACAAATGTGAACTATATGTGACACAAGTGTTGGGCCAATGTAAACTATATGTTACACAAGTGTTGGACAAGTGTGAACTATATGTGACACAAGTGTTGGGCAAATGTGAACTATATGTGACACAAGTGTTGGACAAGTGTGAACTATATGTGACACAAGTGTTGGGCAAATGTGAACTGTATGTTACACAAGTGTTGGACAAGTTCTGGATAAGTGTGAACTATATGTGACACAAGTGTTGGACAAGTGTGAACTATATGTGACACAAGTGTTGGACAAGTGTGAACTATATGTGACACAAGTGTTGGACAAGTGTGAACTATATGTGACACAAGTGTTGGACAAGTGTGAACTATATGTGACACAAGTGTTGGACAAGTGTGAAATATATGTGACACAAGTTTTGGACAAGTGTGAACTATATGTTACACAAGTGTTGGACAAGTTCTGGATAAGTGTGAACTATATGTGACACAAGTGTTTGATAAGTGTGAACTATACGTGACACAAGTGTTGGACAAATGTGAACTATATGTGACACAAGTGTTGGGCCAATGTAAACTATATGTTACACAAGTGTTGGACAAGTGTGAACTATATGTGACACAAGTGTTGGGCAAATGTGAACTGTATGTTACACAAGTGTTGGACAAGTTCTGGATAAGTGTGAACTATATGTGACACAAGTGTTGGAAAAGTGTGAACTATATGTGACACAAGTGTTGGACAAGTGTGAAATATATGTGACACAAGTTTTGGACAAGTGTGAACTATATGTTACACAAGTGTTGGACAGGTTCTGGATAAGTGTGAACTATATGTGACACAAGTGTTGGACAAGTGTGAACTATATGTGATACAAGTGTTGGACAAGTGTGAACTATACGTGACACAAGTGTTAGACAAGTGTGAAATATATGTGACACAAGTGTTGGACAAGTGTGAACTATACGTGACACAAGTGTTGGACAAGTTCTGGATAAGTGTGAACTATATGTGACACAAGTGTTGGACAAGTGTGAACTATATGTGACACAAGTGTTGGACAAGTGTGAAATATATGTGACGCAAGTTTTGGACAAGTGTGAACTATATGTTACACAAGTGTTGGACAAGTTCTGGATAAGTGTGAACTATATGTGACACAAGTGTTGGACAAGTGTGAACTATATGTGATACAAGTGTTGGACAAGTGTGAACTATACGTGACACAAGTGTTAGACAAGTGTGAACTATGTGTGACACAAGTGTTGGACAAGTAAGAACTATATGTGACACAAGTGTTGGACAAATGTGAACTATACATAATACAAGTGTTGGACAAGTGTGAACTATATGTGACACAAATGTTGGACAAGTGAGAACTATATGTAACACAAGTGTTGGGCCAATGTAAACTATATGTTACACAAGTGTTGGACAATTTCTGGATAAGTGTGAACTATATGTGACACAAGTGTTGGACAAGTGTGAACTATATGTGACACAAGTGTTGGGCAAATGTGAACTATATGTTACACAAGTGTTGGACAAGTTCTGGATAAGTGTGAATCATATGTGACACAAGTGTTGGACAAGTGTGAACTATATGTGACACAAGTGTTGGACAAGTGTGAACTATATGTGACACAAGTGTTGGGCAAATGTGAACTGTATGTTACACAAGTGTTGGACAAGTTCTGGATAAGTGTGAACTATATGTGACACAAGTGCTTGATAAGTGTGAACTATACGTGACACAAGTGTTGGACAAATGTGAACTATATGTGACACAAGTGTTGGGCCAATGTAAACTATATGTTACACAAGTGTTGGACAAGTGTGAACTATATGTGACACAAGTGTTGGGCAAATGTGAACTATATGTTACACAAGTGTTGGACAAGTTCTGGATAAGTGTGAACTATATGTGACACTAGTGTTGGACAAGTTTGAACTATATGTAACACAAGTGTTGGACAAGCGTGAAATATATGTGACACAAGTTTTGGACAAGTGTGAACTATATGTTACACAAGTGTTGGACAAGTTCTGGATAAGTGTGAACTATATGTGACACAAGTGTTGGACAAGTGTGAACTATATGTGATACAAGTGTTGGACAAGTGTGAACTATACGTGACACAAGTGTTAGGCAAGTGTGAAATATATGTGACACAAGTGTTGGACAAGTGTGAAATATATGTGACACAAGTTTTGGACAAGTGTGAACTATATTTTACACAAGTGTTGGACAAGTTCTGGATAAGTGTGAACTATATGTGACACAAGTGTTGGACAAGTTCTGGATAAGTGTGAACTATATGTAGCACAAGTTTTGGACAAGTGTGGAACTTACTTTATTGGTATCTAATTGTAGAGATTTCTAAGATGACAATGTGGATAGGAAATAATTATTTCTTAGATTCCATCAACCACCTTCCTAATAGTTTAATGATCATTGAGGCACCACAGGAAACAGGAGCGATCGATCGCAATTACATGAATAGATTCCCCAGGTTGTCACCAGAAATCGAACCCAGGTACCTCAGATCGACAGTCGAGCACCTTACCCCACATTCACCCGTCCTCTAGCCATCAGCTAACGCTCACATTCGCCCGTCCTCTAGCCATCAGCTAACGCATAATTAAGTCTACAGTTTCTTTCATTATGGTTTATCTCGTCTAAGTGGTACGTTAGAATTGATCTTTATAGTCAAATAGTATTGATACAATAAATGAGAGATCTCATAAACTGTTTATACAAATGAGAATGTGTAGATAATAAAAATATGTCATTGTATGTACCAAGTTAATGTAATGATAGCCACAGATTTAGTTTATAAAATTCTAAATGGTCTAAATTCAATGTATTAATTATAGAAAGAAATAATTCATAGCTATTCAAAACATATAATTCGTTAAGTGTGTTATGTACACAATGGCTGATTCAAGTAAAGTAAAACTAAAAGAAAGGAATGAACTG
The DNA here is from genome assembly GCA_021962125.1 of Bulinus truncatus. Lineage (NCBI taxonomy): Eukaryota > Metazoa > Mollusca > Gastropoda > Planorbidae > Bulinus > Bulinus truncatus. The sequence continues at coordinate 1,283,628 of JAGDYQ010000161.1, read as the reverse complement.
AACTTAATGTCGTTTTTCACCAACAGATCCAGCAACTGCGAAATGTTTCAAAACTGAACAAGTAACGTCACATCTTGATGACTCAGATTTTACCATCTGCGAAATAAAAACCTTTTTTATAACTACTAGTACTAGTACTGTGTTTATTTACTGTAGTATCGAATGTATCAAAATATTCATTTAAGTGAAATTATAATTATTAGATATGAATAGTGGTTTTTCATAATTATCTTATTTAATCTGTGCACGTGATCTTCCGTTATTTTTATAAAATACACCATGAAGATCGACCTTTTTTTTATTATTAATTGATACCAAATGTATAACGCAATAAATGTCATTTTTTTATAATACTATAATTGCATTCCTACTATACCAAAATATTAGACATACTATTGAACACAGTGTTTATTTTATTATATCATTTCTATCTTATTTACACACACACACGCACACACACACACGCACACACACACGCACACACACACAAACACACACACGCACACACTCGCACGCACACACACGCACGCACACACACACAAACACACACTCACACAAACACACACACACGCACACACACAAACACACACACACGCACACACACACGCACGCACACACACACACGCACGCACACACACACACACACACATGTACTACCGGGTCGATTTTGGCAACACCCCTCTTTCTTTCTCACCTCAGACGATAGCGCGATGGCCATGGTCACAAATGCCTGGGCGTCGAACCCGTGACCCTCTGCATGCAGGTAGTGCTGCAGCAAAAAGATCCATTTCGCTACCAAAGTGCCACAAAGCCTCTCAGTCACAAAGCCTCACAGTGACAAAGCCTCCGAGGCACCCTAGCTCTGTAAAATGGAAAATCTCATTTGTTATTTTATCTGAAAGCTGAATCTATCATGAAATTTATTTAAAACAAAATATTCTAGGCCAGACGTGTATAATGTTTATATAATATTCACTTAGGTTTGACCAATGAAATGTTACATTTTGAAATTCGTTGATCAATTATTCCAGTAAAAAAAGAGTGCGCAATTTGTTCTGAATGTTGGTGATACTCTCCATCCTACACTGAGAGACAAACCATGATATACGTGGAATAGATCATTTGGGGTTCTCTAGTCAGGAAATAAAAAAAAAACTTTTTGCGAGGGTGTCGATATTGTGGTCAATGAGGACTATCCGAGACCGTAGTATTCACAGCTGGCGGTGGTGACGGATGTCACCCTTCCACTCTGTCCCACTCAAGCACACCTGCGCAGCTTGCCATATCGGACTGAGGGTACAGGCACACTACACCCTCCCCTCTGTCCGAGTGGCAGGAAAACCCCGTGCCTTGCCATTTTGGCCGTTCAGCAGTACAAATACCCTGCGTCTGGCCATTTTGGGCAAGTCTTAAAACCCTGTTTTCTGCCATAACGTCAGATGATAGCGGGCACACTCACCCCGCCGCTCTGTAGGCATGGCAGACATGCATCAGCGCCGCCATCAATGCTGGTGTGGTAGGCACAATACACCCTATCATGCTGGTAATGGTGGCGTTAAAAAATAAAAAAATAAAAAAAAAAATAGAAATAATTTTTTTTTTTAAACTTGCTGTTGTTATTGTCATTAGAATAAAACATATTGCTTTTTCGATCTCTTTTATTCAGTTATGTTCTGAAACTTTAACTATATGTATGCATAACAAAATAACTAGTTAAGCCTAAATTCTGAAGCTACTTTGATTTTAAAAAAAAATAAATTCAAAGATATAAAAATCGAAAAATTATAAGCGAAAATATATCTACATCAAAATATTTGAAAGGAAAAGTCAATTACTTTCACGATAAAATTGCAGCGATTATTAAACAAAAAAAAATTTGCAAAGTACTCGGATGGCCGAGTGGTGTAGATACTCGACTGTCGACCTAGGAGTCATGGGTTCGATCCTCGGTGAGAACCATGGAATTTTTCCAGGTCTTATTTGGTGTAAAGTCGTCCCACAAGTCCACCCAGCTGTAAATGGGTACCTGACTTGAAGTTGGGGAAGTAAAGGCGGCTGGGCGTTGTGCTAACCACACAATCCCTTCATATGCCGAGGTTATAGAAACAGATGAATTCTACACTTCATCTGCCCCGATGGCCCAGTGGGGCTAAGGGAACTTTACTTTTTTTACAAGTTACAAAAACTCACACGGACTAATTAAGTGAGAAAGAAGTAATAGTTTTAAAGGAAAATGTTATGACATTTACTTTTTCATAACTAAATAGTTAAAATTACATCAATCTGACATCTACTTCTGTCGTACATAAATAGCCAATACATCAGCCTCGCCTACGTTCCCGGTGGTCCAGTTGTCTCCCGTTGATCCTTTAGCATATAGAAACACTGGAAAGCTGCTGGTTTTTTCAAATAAACAATAGGTACCCTTGTTGTCGACGGCTATAAGCCAGCCCCAGTCGTTGGGACAGGCCCAACCCCGTAGCCAAGGGGGGCACAGAGGGGGCCGTGCCCCCCCCGCTAGGTGTGGAGTGCCCACCCGCTTAAAAAGAAGAAAAATAGGAAAAAATAAAGAAAAAGTAACTAAAATGAGAAAGTACCCCCTTGCTGGGTATTAGTGCCGCCCTGCTTACTTTGACCTGGCTACGGGCCTGGACAGCCCCCGAAGTCCCTTTGATATAAAAATGCCGGACGATGTTTTTGTTAGGATCCACTTCTCCCACGATACTGAAACGGTTGGTCTTGAGGTCTTTCCAGGAGGATCGTCGTACCAGTCGATTCTGGCTGTACCAATTGGTGAGGTCTGACCCCTGTTCGTCAAACACCAAGTAACCAACTACTGAATTTCTCTCGTACAGCACTACCGCTAGAAATTGTCACCTAAATGACGAGTTTAGAGGTAAGCTACCCGAGCAGCTACAATTTTGTTCAATCTAATTTACTTGTCGTAATCAACGACGTAAAAGCTAAAAAACACTAAAGAATATAAGTTATAATGCTTTAATTCAATAATGTAACCTAAAATTAGTGCGGGGCCTATGAAAGTGCGGGGCCCACTGCGGCCGCATAGGTTTCAGTGGCTTAAGGCCGGCCCTGATAAGAGGAGGTTCATTCATGATGTTTATTGATTTGCTAAAAATTGAGTTGGGTTATATAACGTGCTTGACAAACACTTCCATAATGTGGTAGTGCAGTTTACTTTTATTTCATATTATTTGTCTTTCTTGCAGGTCGTAGTGTTACGTTACATCAAAAGACAGACCAGATCAGCGTGTCCCACGAGGGAATCTCTGGGGAAAGATTCGACCTTATCTCTGACTTGGCTGTTGATGGAAACCCAGACTCAATTTTAATACTTACAAGTTGCTCGCACACATGGCCATGTAGACTAATGCCTGGAGCCGAGCACTTGACCACTTCCTGCAGGTAGTGATGCAGAATGAAAATCTGGCTCGCTAACAAAGCACCTCCCACTCACTCAGCCACCACGTCATAAGCCATCCAGCTTCCCAGCCTCCCAGTCACACAGTTACCCAGCCACCCAGTCATAAGCCACCCAGCCATCCAGCCTCCCAACCACCCAATCACCCAGCCATCCAACCTCCCAGTCACCCAGCCATACAGCCTCCTAGTCTTCCAGTAACCCAGCAACCCAGCTTCCCAGTCATCTAGTCACCTAGCCACAGCCACAAAGCCACCCAGCCATCCAGCCATCCAGCCTTCCTACCACCCAACCACCCAGCCTCCCAGTCACCCAGCCATAAGTCTCTTAGCCACCCAGCCATCCATCCTCCCAGCCTCCCAGTCTTCCAGTCACCCATCAACCCAGCCTCCCAGTCACCCAGTCACCTAGCCACCCAGCCACAAAGCCACCCAGCCACCCAGCCATTTAGCCATCCAGCCTCCCAGCCGCCCAGCAACCCAGCCTCGCAGTTACCCAGCCATAAGTCTCCTAGCCACCCGGCCATCCAGCCTCTCAGTCACCCAGCTATACAATCTCCTAGCAACCCAGCCATCCAGCAATCACGCCTCCCAGTCACCCTACCTCTCAGCAGGGTTGTTAACAATACTCTTAAATTATATCGTCAATACCAATACCGATACTTCATGAAAAGAGTATCGCCAATACCAATACAAATACTCAAATAAAAATGTATTGCCAAAATCGATACCAATACAATACCAATACTTTTAAGAAGAAAAATTTTTTATTTAAAATATAAAGAGTGAACGTTTTTTAAGTTTTTATATTAATGGACAGATCGATCAAAAAAGAAATAAAGTTTTCTTTTCTGTCGTTCATTGAAACATTAAACAAATAGTTGATAGAAAGAAAGTAAATGAATGAAAGAATATAAGAATAACATTTATAGATATCCGCGCGCAAAACAAAAACTTCAAAAGAGAATTAAAATTTCATTTTTCCTTCAACTCGCCAACCGTGGTTGTATTAGTGGGGAGGTGGGTGTTGTTAATATTTGGTAGGGTTGATGGCTATGATTACTGGTAGTGATTGAATTTATGTAGATTAATTTTTAAACAGTATATTAAAATCGCTATTGCTTCTCTGCAATTTGTTTTCTGAATTGTATGAACAGTACAGTTGTGATATTTTGATTTTTTTTAAAAACTGATAAACATACAAACAGTGGGGTTATTCTATTGGGTTTATGAATTATATATTTTTTTTTTCATTTTTAATAGTTTAGGATACAAAGTAATTTTTGTTAGAGTTTCTTACAATACATTCTTAAAATACCAATTGGAAAGTATTGGTATCGAGTATTGAAAAATTTTCGTTTAAAATGTATCGGCGATACACAAATCAATACTTGATACAAAAAGGATCGGCAATACAGCAACCAATACTAAAAAAGTATCGCCGATACTGTATTGGCCGATACCGATACTTCGATAAAAACAACCCTGCCTCTCAGTCACCCTACCACTCAGTCACCCTGCCACCCAGTCACTCAGTCAGCCATCCAGTTATCCAGACGTGTATAGTGTTTATATAATTCACTTAGGTTTGACCACTGAATTGTTTTTTTTATTCGTATGTTAATTATTCCAGATTGTATGTATAACAAAATAACTAGTTAAGCCTACATTCTGAAGTTACTTTGATTAAAAAAATTAATTCAAAGATAAAAATAATAAAAAAATTACATGCAAAAAATAGAACTACATTAAAACATCAATAAGAGTCAAATACTTTATTTCACGATGAACGTGCAGTGATATTTAGAATCGAAAGAAAAGCAATTTGCAAAGTAAAATTTTGAGAATTCTCTTAAGAGTTTTAAAAATTGAAAAGTGAAGTAATATTTTATTTTTAAAAGAAAATTTTAGTTAGGAAATTTACTTTTTGACAACACGATAGTTAAAATTACATCAATCTGACATCTACTTCTGTCGTACATAAATAGCCAATACATCAGCCTCGCCTACGTTCCCGGTGGTCCAGTTGTCTCCCGTTGATCCTTTAGCATAGAGAAACACTGGAAAACTGCTGGTTTTTTCAAATAAACAATAGGTACCCTTGTTGTCGACGGCTATAAGCCAGCCCCAGTCGTTAGGACAGCCACCGAAGTCCCTGTTGATGTAAAAATGTCGAACGATGTTTTTGTTAGGATCCACTTCTCCCAAGATACTGAAACGATTTGTCGGGCTGGTCTTGAGGTCTTTCCAGGAGTATCATACCAGTCTGATCTCCTGGCTAAACCAATTGGTGAAGTCTGACCCCTTTCCCGGCCGTAAACACCAAGTAACCAACTACTGAGTTTCTCTCGTACAATGATCACGGCTACCTGGGAAATACCTGCCCATTGTTTGAGACATTTGATTGTACCTGTGCAATGGGCATCGCACTTGTTGAACCGGACCTATGAAAACAAAAAAGACGAAACTGTACGTAGAAATCAATGACGTCATTTGCAATTTTTGTATTACGTATACATTTATCAGTAATAGTATTCTAAACACACTTTATTAACGATGAGGCTACAAAATTTACCCACTCGTCGCAACCGACCTGGAACCTTTTCTGGGATCCCTGCGCATGGTCATAAATGCATCATATACGGGTTGGTTGATGTATGGGGTCCCTCGAAATGCCAGTGCCCATCCTTGGGGGAAATTTTCATCTGGACTCAAGTCTGAGCAAGACATGCACTAAAATATTGTTTTTTAAAATTATAAATATGAATTGACTTGTAGTCTGTAACAGTATAAATAATTAAAGATGAGACCGATTAGTTCCAAGTCAAATGAACGATCGATACAATGGTAAAGTCTTTTATATATCTATTAAGAAAAAGGAGCATCTTTGGAGATCGAAGTACCTAAAGAGTCATCGTGATTAGAAAATTATGTTAAGACAGACAAGCTAAATTTATAAAGTTATGAGGATATGACTATTATTTTGTTTCATCTCTCTGTTACTGATTAAATTATATTATTTAGCGGATATTATTATTATCACTATGAGGTCTGTCTATACGGACAGAAAACGTTTATTTATTTGCTATAGTAAACAAGATAGATGATAAGTAATGATAAGTATGTGTATCTTTGTTGCAATTTACATTCCACCCCTCCACAGTAAATAACGAAGGTTGTTGCAAATACATATTTAATTACCGACGTTAAACAGATCAAATATTGTACTCTTGATCGACTTGAGTTGTTGTTTAGCACACATATTAAATTAGTCGGGAATTTTGCCATATATATTATTATTATTATTTTATTAAGTATGTGAAGTCCCTGTAAGGATGAGATGAAAACTATTTGATCCTTTAAACAACAAAAGGGAGTATCTTGATGTGCCCTTCTTTCATACAAACCTTAGCCGACAGTGCATTGTCCTGGGTGGCACTACGGGAGATATAGCGGGGACTCTTTGGTATTTTTTAAAAATAAATCGGATACCGCGAGATGAGCGAGATGTTATGTGATTGGGTCATAGGATGGACACCAGTTATGAGTTATAGATACATAGTCATGAGTTCAGATAAAATGTGACGGTCACAAGGTAAAGAAAATGGGGGGGGGGGGGGGCGGGGGGTATATGATATATATAAGGTGAATGGATTGAAATGGTTTAGTTTAACCTAGATTGACCGAATAATTGATGGCCGACAGTTTGATGTAGCATGATGCATGGGGGCCAGTAGCAGTTGTGTTAGTTTGGTGTAGTGTGTTCTATGGGGACCCATAGCAGTTATATTGGTAAGATGTAGTGTGTTCCATGGAGGCCCTTAACAATTGTGTTGTATAGTGTAGTATGTTCTATAGGGGCCCATAGCAGTTGTATTGGTAAGATGTAGTGTGTTCTATGGGGGCCCTTAACAATTGTGTTGGTATGGTTAGTGTGTTCTATGGGGACCCATAAAAGTTGTATTGGTAAGATGTAGTGTGTTCTATGGGGGCCCTTAACAATTGTGTTGGTATGGTTAGTGTGTTCTATGGGGACCCATAAAAGTTGTATTGGTAAGATGTAGTGTGTTCTATGGGGGCCCTTAACAATTGTGTTGGTATGGTGTAGTGTGTTCTTAGGGGGCCCATAGCAGTTGTGTAAGTAAGATGTAGTGTGTTCTATGGGGGCCCTTAACAATTGTGTTGGTATGGTGTAGTGTGTTCTATGGGGGCCCATAGCAGTTGTGTAAGTAAGATGTAGTGTGTTCTATGGGGGGCCCATATCAGTTGTGTTGGTATGGTTTAGTGTGTTCTATGGGGGCTCATAGCAGTTGTGTTGGTACGATGTAGTGTGTTCCATGGAGGCCCTTAACAATTGTGTTGGTATGGTTTACTGTGTTCTATGGGGGCCCATAGCAGTAGTATTGGTAAGATGTAGTGTGTTCTATGGGGGCCCTTAACAATTGTGTTGGTATGGTGTAGTGTGTTCTATGGGGACCCTTAACAATTGTGTTGGTATGGTTTAGTGTGTTGTATGGGGCCCATAGCAGTTGTGTTGATATATTGTAGTGTGTTCTATAGGGCCCATATCAGTTGTGTTGGTATGGTTTAGTGTGTTCTATGGGGGCCCTTAACATTTGTGTTCGTAAGATGTAGTGTGTTCTATGATGAACCTTAGTAGCTGTGTAGAATTTGTGTAGTATGGTGTGTAGGGACCCTTATCAAAACACGAATGGACGGGGATTGTGTCGATAATAATTTGATAATTGATATCATATATTTATGGTGTAATTAAACAATTGATATCATATATTTATGGTAAAATAAAACAATTTTATTGAGTTCGAATACGTTGGCCCTGTTTAATTTAAGTGTCGTCTGCTGATACTGTATATATAACTGGGAACAATTGTTTAATATATTCATTTTATACATTTATCATACTAATTATTGGAATACTAAATGATCTGTAATTATAAGAAAAAACACATTAAAAATATCTCTATACCTGTTTTAACTGTGACAGTGATGACTTGATGCTGGAGATTGATTGGGCCAGTGAGTCAATTTTCTGAAGAAGTTCATCTTTTCCACATTGTTAAACAAATTTCAAGGGTGTGACTTATATATATATATATTACTATAGGTATTTTTTTTAGTGATAAAAAGTGACAAATGTGCACTTTTGTTCCAAATACTTGAAATAATAACAAAAATAAATTAAAAAAAAAAACGACAATAAAACTATGCTAGTTTTCCCATAAAAATTCAAGTAAAGCACAACTCAGAATATGTCCATTTCATCAAATTTTAAAAGTACTCTTAGAGTATCTTTGAAAAATTCCGCCATTTTTTAATTATCTTTTAAATGTGTGTTCCGGTAAAGTTAGGTAACATTGATTATGCACTAATATGTATAATTTATAATCTGTGATGCTAGCCAAGGAGATTATAAACATACCAGACTTAAACTGTATTATGACACTTTATACTCAAGTGTAAATACAAATCAGACAGAAGGTCATATATAAAGATTAAAAATAACGCAACAAAACTAGCCGTGCTATAAAATATTAGACACTTCACTCAAAAGCACATTACACATGTCCATAAATACAGTGACGTCACTGGGGGTTGCGGGGGAGGCTGGCCATCATTGGGGTGACACCATCATTGGGGTAACACCATCATTGGGGTAACACCAAAATAGGCCATTCTAAATTTCATACCAGAATGAACTCAGTATAGCCATAGATAAAAACATGAGCGGTAAGTAGCACAGGTCGCCAACATGCACAGGAAATGTACAGGGTGCCACCATGCTGAGCCGTAGCACAAAGTGCTACCATGCAGAGCAGTATCACAGGGTGCCACCATACAGAGCAGTAGCACATAGTGCTACCATGCAGTGTAGTAGCACATAGTGCCACCATGCAGAGCAGTATCACAGGGTGCCACCATGCAGAGCAGTAGCACATAGTGCTACCATGCAGAGCAGTAGCACATAGTGCTACCATGCAGAGTAGTAGCACATAGTGCCACCATGCAGAGCATTATCACAGGGTGCCACCATGCAGAGCAGTAGCACATAGTGCTACCATGCAGAGCAGTAGCACATAGTGCTACCATGCAGAGCAGTAGCACATAGTGCTACCATGCAGAGTAGTAGCACATAGTGCTACCATGCAGAGCAGTAGCACATAGTGCTACCATGCAGAGTAGTAGCACATCGTGCTACCATGCAGAGTAGTAGCACAGAGTGCCGCCATGCAGAGCTGAGATACATGATTATAATTCTTGAGCTGGTTGAGATTCTTTTGAATATGACTCAGTGTTAAAATATTACCTAATGAAATTAAAGCGGACAATATACATGTGCAATTAAAGCATTAGTACCTTATCTATCACTTGTAACTCAAAATGAATTTTTTAATGACCTGGAACATTACAAGAAGGAGATCCTTATAGGGATATAAAGGTGTGAAGTATTTTGGAAATATGTTTTACAGCACACCTGATATATCATACACTGACAGGATGTTTGATCGCTCCCATTTTCTACGATGTGCTATCCAAAGTTGAGCATTAAAAAGAGATACAAAGCGGAAAAGCCATATAAAGGCAACATATATTTATCTTGAGAACATCAAAGAGTGGTCAGTATTTGATGTTTAGTAATTCATTTATGAATGGGGCTTCCTAGAATTTCTGCCAACACTTTCACTGAGTCTGCAATTATGTATCACTATCGGAGCTTTTCAAAAACTGAAACTAGTAACACTATGTAATAGTCAAGGCTTTCTGATCTTGCTCTGTTATCTATTGAAAGTGATGTGTTAAAAGATATTGATATTGATGGAGTGATTGACGGATTTGCAGCTTCGAAGACCAGGTAAGGAAAATTTAAAATACTGATTATAGTCAAAATAACAATAATTTGTCTTTGCTTGGAAAAAAATTCGAAATATTTTCCATTGTTCATGGTGAAAGTCTTGAGGTAGGGGACACCCTAAATTTTCCGCACTGGGTGATACCAACCTTAGTGACAACAAGGCATAAATATATAGGAAAAGTTTTTTTAAAAAAATAAAATGACTTTAAAAAAAAAAAACGAAAGATAATTAGATTATTACATTATGCGTTAGAACAACTAATTTATAATTTATCTTCACTTATATAAGGCCATGACGTCACTGACTGAAAACGAGTCTTCAGTACGGGTAGCGAATAGTAAAAGTTTGATAATCATTGTATTTTAACCTTAAAAAATAATTATCAGCTTACCTGCATTGACACCTGTATAAAGAAAAAGAGCAATCACACAGTAGAAACTCAACATGACGATAGGTTATAATCTGTTATAGCTCTCTCACTATCTACGCTGTATTTGAGCTATTGGAACATCTTTGGGGTGAGATTCCATTATATATATTTTGATCTGTTGTTACATTTGCATAAGTATGTGTTTGATCAAAAACACTTTATTGGTTTTTTTTAAACTTAATAAAAGCCTGCATACATTTACGTGATGTTTCCTTTCATTAATTCATTGTTATGATATTAAACAATTGCGACAACTCACACGTGGAAAATGTTCGCAGCCATTATTTTTTAATGTATTAAGCTAATGTCTTTCTTTTATCTCCGCCATCTCCACACAGTCCCCTGTATTGCGTTATTTATGGAGATGATGATCATGTTGGGTTAAGGTGGTCAGTTCAGCCTTATAGAGAAGTAAAGTGCTCGGAGGGTAGGGGAGAGGAAGGGGGTTGAGAGATGACCAGTAAGACGGCCACAGGTCAGTGAGTTTGATATATCACAGTTGGAGAGATAGATGTATCACAGTTGGAGAGATAGATGTATCACAGTTGGAGAGATAGATATATCACAGTTGGAGAGATAGATGTATCACAGTTGGAGAGATAGATGTATCACAGTTGGAGAGATAGATGTATCACAGTTGGAGAGATAGATGTATCACAGTTGGAGAGATAGATATATCACAGTTGGAGAGATAGATGTATCACAGTTGGAGAGATAGATGTATCACAGTTGGAGAGATAGATGTATCACAGTTGGAGAGATAGATGTATCACAGTTGGAAAGATAGATGTATCACAGTTGGAGAGATAGATATATCACAGTTGGAGAGATAGATGTATCACAGTTGGAGAGATAGATATATCACAGTTGGAGAGATAGATGATATCACAGTTTGAGAGAGATAGATGCATCACAGTTGGAGGAGATGGATATCACAGTTGGAGAGATAGATGTATCACAGTTGGAGAGATAGATGTATCACAAGTTGAGAGATAGATGTATCACAGGTTGGAGAGATAGATGTATCACAGTTGGAGAGATAGATGTATCACAGTTGGAGAGATAGATGTATCACAGTTGGAGAGATAGATGTATCACAGTTGGAGAGATAGATATATCACAGTTGGAGAGATAGATATATCACAGTTGGAGAGATAGATGTATCACAGTTGGAGAGATAGATGTATCACAGTTGGAGAGATAGATGTATCACAGTTGGAGAGATAGATGTATCACAGTTGGAGAGATAGATATATCACAGTTGGAGAGATAGATGTATCACAGTTGGAGAGATAGATGTATCACAGTTGGAGAGATAGATGTATCACAGTTGGAGAGATAGATGTATCACAGTTGGAGAGATAGATGTATCACAGTTGGAGAGATAGATGTATCACAGTTGGAGAGATAGATATATCACAGTTGGAGAGATAGATGTATCACAGTTGGAGAGATAGATGGATAGCAAAAGAAAGAAAGAGATTGATAAAGTGATATTGAGAGGTATTGAAAGAGAAAGAATGAGAGAGTTATTGAGAGAGAGAGAGAGAAAGAGAGAGAGAGAGAGAGAGAGAGAGAGAGAGAGATTGAGAAAAAGAAAGAGAGAGTGATTGAGAGATTTATTATATTTAATTTTTCAAAGTATGAGTAATAATTGTAGCACATTGAAAACTTTACTGTGAGTCATTATATTTTAAAAAAATTGCATCCACCATTTTGTGCCAGTTGTTTAGTAATTGATCTGTTTCGCCTTTAAACCTAACTGCGTACATGTGCGTCCACTGTGTAATTTATGTAAAGTTGAAAAGCGTCTAAGCAGTTTAGTTCTTTCTGTGTGACGTTCACATGCATTCATGTAAGCAGGTAATAGAGCAGGTGAAAGAGCTTCAATAGAATCATTTGACATTAGTGATATACATAATTACATGTTAATAGGTCAATATTCTTAAGTTCTGTTCGTTGTGACATTTATAACAAGGGAACATATTGTTACAAAGAGATAGAGTACTGCACTGGTATATATAGATTACTCATAACGAGGGAACATACTTCTATAAAGAGATAGAGTACTGCACTGGTATATATATATATATATATATATATATATATATATATATAGAGAGAGAGAGAGAGAGAGAGAGAGAGAGAGAGATTACTCATAACGAGGCTAAGAAAAAGTAGCAGCTGGAACAATTAAGCTGAGAGAAAGTTAAGAGAGAGAGAGAGAGAGAGAGAGAGAGAGAGAGAGAGAGAGAGAATGTAAGAGAAGGAGAGAGAGTGAATACGATATGGACTGAGAGACCTCGAAGGAGTGAGAGATAATGCAATATTTAGAGAGAATCGGATAAAGAGTAGGAGACAATGAGAGACAGTTAAGGTGTGAGAGAGAGAGAGAGAGAGAGAAAGAGTGAGATATTGAAAGAGAGATAGAGAGAGTGAGAGTGAGTGAAAGAGAGAAAGTCAGAGTGAACGATAGAGAGAGAACACGTTATTGAGAGGGAGAGAGAGCTAGAGTGAGTTAGAGTTATTGAAAGAGAGAGTGTGAGTAAAAATGAATAAGAAAGTGAGAGTGTGAGTGAGAGTGTGAGTGAAAAAGATAATGAAAGAGAGAGAGAGAGAGAGAACGATATTGAGTGAGAGTGAGTGAGAGAGAGAGAGAGTAAAAGACAAAGAGTCAGTGAAAAAGACAGGGAATGTGAGAGTTAATAATAGATAGAGTGAGTGAGAGAGAGTGAGTTAAAGAAAGAGATAGTGAGAGTGAGTAAAAGAGAGAGAAAGTGAATAAGAGAATGAGAGTGAATAAAGAGAAAGTGATATTGAGTGTTAGAGAATAAGAGTGAGTGAAAGAGAAAGAAAATGAGAATGAGAGAGAGAGAGAGAGAGAGAGAGAGAGAGAGCGAGAAGTGAGAGAAAGAGAAAGAGAGATTGGAAAAAAGAGAGAAAGAGAGACTGAGAGTTAGTGAAAAAGAGAAAGAGAGAGAGTGAAAGAGAGAGAGAGAGAGAGAGAGAGAGAGAGAGAGAGACAGAGGGGGGGTGCCTAAAATATTGTTGAATATTCAGACACCTGTAGACTGTTTAAAATCGGGATATGTTAACTAAGCTTTGTTTACATTTTGTACCATACACTTTGGGTCAATCTTCACCCACCAGTGGACGCTACTACAGTTTTTTATTGGGCTATGTTTACTAAGCTTTGTTTACATTTTGACCATACACTTTGGGTCAGTCGTCACACACCAGTGGACGCTACTACAGTTTTTTATTGGGCTATGTTTACAATGCTAACGCCATTCCAGAGTTGTGCAAAGCTATGTTTACTAGACTTTGTTTATATTTTAATACATTGATGTAATTTTATAAACAGAGATTTTTTTTTTGGATAGACTCATATATATATATTCCGAATATCATTTCTGCCACCGTTGAACACATCATAATTTATATAAGTGGGTAACAATTAGCTTAAACAATTGAGACCTGTGTAAAATACAACCTAATTAAAAAGTCACACATTAAATAAAGAAAGAAAAAAGAAAATACAATAAATAGTCTTAATTTGTAATCTTGTTGATTGAAAAAAATATCAGTCCATTGCCAATATGTGAGTTCATTATAACATTTAAAATATTAATACAACTTTTAACTTAATTGTGTACCAGTGAAAAGAAATTTTCAAATTGGATTGTTTAAGTTCCTTGTATCGGACTTTGAAAATAAAATAAAAGTCAAACTGATACTAGGTCATATTATTATTTGTATTCTATCCAGACTTACTTCTTCCTAATATAGATTTCATATTGATACCCCATAACAAATGCGGCTTAGACAATATTTTCCATTATGTAATGTTATTATGCAGTGTTGATGATAATTTATTTAGGAGAAGGTTAGTCGACAATAGTTTGTTTAAAAATTGGTTCTGTAAATATCTTCTAAATATAAATAAATAAGTGTAATCAAATTGATTAAAACAGAATAAAACAAAATGTTGATATGAAAAATAAATTAATATAAAAACTGTTTTTTAAAGAACAATCATGTTGTATTGATCACATGTATATTGAGTGTACTGACGTATGTTGATACATGGATAGAGGCAGTTGAAACCTTTTTTTTTGTTCCACTAATATTTGTTTCTTTCATTATTAGACTTGCTTTTGTCTATATTTGTCTCCCTTCTAGATATTTTGACCTCACTTTAACGAATCTCAGTATTGACTACCTATACTCTCAAGGGAAACTATTCATCTTTAATTTCACAGCTGAATTACCTAAACCAGCCTGAGTTTATCTTCTTACTTTAAAAATTATCGTGACTACATGAAACAAATAGAAAACAAATAATAACCAATTTGGGCGCTTTTTCATACGAGAAATACCCTATTGACAATAATATTTATAATGCAGAAAACATTTTTTCATTATTATATATATTATTGTATATCTTCAAAGAGTATGAAATATTTTGTTATCTTTCGTAAAATCACCATTAATCGATAATAAACAGTGTTGTGTTTTTTTTATTTTCTTATTTTAACGACCAACTCCTGGCTTGGTAACAATAAGTTCAATCGCCACTGTGTAACTGAATGTGATTCTGACGGAAATTGTGCTAGCAGGAAACGTGCATCAGGATTGTTTTGTTATAAATGTCAACATCGTAAGCGAACAATTTTTATGCCAACTTTATGTTCTTGCAGTAATATTTAATCTAGCTTAAATCTAGCTATGTGAATTTTTGTCGACACATTGAGATCCAACACGACTAGCTCATATGTTTTTCATCTATGGAGATTTTTATTGTATTTATCACTCACGCATCAAGAATCTCATTCGATCCATAGGTTATACCCTTCCCAAATACTTATTTAATATCAGCTTAACAAAACTGTTCATCTCATAATAACAGTTTTATAACCGCAATACAGAGAGAGACAGCTGATATATGACAAAGTGAGTCCGTGCTTAAAGCTACATACAAAAGTGAGGGATAAATGTGAAACTAATGTTAGTCAAGTGTTGGACAAGTATGGACATATATGTGACACAAGTGTTGGACAAGTGTGGAACAATTGTTCGACAAATGTTTGACATGTGTGGGACAAGTGTGAAAACATCTGGTAAAAGAGTGGAACAAGTGTGGGACAAGTGTTAGACAAGTATTGGATAAGTTTTGGACAAGTGTTGGACGAGTGTGGGACAAGTATTGGACAAGTGTGGGACAAGTATTGGACAAGTGTTGGACAAGTGTTGGACAAGTGTGGGACAAGTATTGGACAAGTGTTGGACAAGTGTTGGACAAGTGTGGGACAAGTATTGGACAAGTGTGGGACAAGTATTGGACAAGTGTTGGACAAGAGTGGTACAAGTGTGGGACATGTGTTGGACAAGGGTTGGACGAGTGTTAGACGACTGTTTGACAAGTGTACGACAAGTGTGGTATAAGTGTGGTATAAGTGTGGTACAAGTGTGGGACATGTTTGTTTGTCACGTGAAGAGTTCGTGTGGTTGTGCCGGGCGAGACAACAAGACAAGAGTGGTACACAAAAGGTCAGATGAGGTCAGCGGCCTAAAGTGACCAGACGCGATTGCATTTGTTGTTTATGAACAGTGGACTGTTGCAAGTAGTTGTGTGTTTCTACTGTGTAATGAAGTTGTGTTTTTATTAAACCTTCTTGTTATACTTTTGAACGTACGCTTGTGCTGCTATTATATTATTAGAGCATTTAACAGTCCGCATAAATTATCATATCTCTATACAGCTGCGTTTCTCAATCTGTATTACACTTACCCCCAGGGGTACGGGAAAGGTTTTGCAGAGAACGCAGCGACATATAGTTTGGTGTAGGTCACCAGTTTACTGCGTGACTCATCACAAAACTACGTCTCCAAGTATCACATTAGAAAATTAAGGACATTCCATTATGAAAATAAATACTTTGATTTACTAATTTACGTGTGTGGGGTAAACGCTGACATACTTTCGTACGCTTTAGGGTACAGTTGCGAAAAAGGATGATAACTGCTTCATTGCAAACATTTACTTTAGAGTCTTAAAATAAGTAATCAAGAATAAAAAAATGTATGTAAGTTAAATACAGTACTTTTATATATTTACAGTAAATAATAATATAATGTTTCGTTAGTAAAATCTGTAAGGTTACTTTGCTTAAACTTTTGCATCTGATTGTAGAGAATTTATTAACTGTTGATGGAGCAAAGATTGAGAGCAGCGGTCTGGCAGACAACACTTGGCTGACTGATTGCAATGATTCAACATGTAGCGGCAATTTTTTTATGACTTTACAGTCAAGTGGAGTAAACCTTATCCATTTAGCTGGATAAGGTTCAAAGTTCAAATCAACAGTGAGACGTTTAGAATGCCATACAATGTCAATTTAGGTTTTTATTTCGATTGGGTGCCCAGGCAAGTTTGCCGAGATATTTTGAGAGCATTATTTCCTAACGGAGCCACCTATGCCATTAAATTTGATAGAGATTAATAATAGAAATGGGCTTTTAGTTTATGATAGTGGGCAGTGTGGTTGTCTAGTTGGGAACTAGAAAGGCACTTCATCTTAATAATCTAAATGCCAAAAATTTAGATCTCAGTTTTTATCTTAGGAGCGGACACACCCTTTGAGTCTTGGACAACATTGGGTTTGTAAATTTGACCGGAGGACCGAATCAATAGATGGAGGTGTGGACATGAACTGAGATATATTGAATGTAACCTTCATAACATAGAAGCTAGTGCTCTGCTTCAATCTGAAATGAGTGGTTGGCTGGATTAAACAGTGCTGATGGCTGGATTGACCGGTACTGTGGGCTAGATTAAACGGTGCTGTGAGCTTGATTAAACAGTCCGTCGTGTGGTTTGCCGTTGGCTGGTTTGCTATAGTAAATGTATTGTTACAAATGTTAATTATTACCTTATGGCATTTTTTTGATTCATTTACCCATTTATAATAATTCAGTTGCTTTTCAGGAATATTTTTCTTATCGTGTAAAATAGATTAATTAACAAACTGATTAGTTTAAGATTCTTTTCTTAAATTCGATGCTGTTATTTGACTTTTAATATAATCTGTAGATAATTCAAATGAACATAATTGTACTTTGTATTAGCTGTCGGCAGTTTATGGAATCTTGTTGTAGTATTGTAACAAATTACATCAAGGTTTTTCTAGTATAATGTTTACTAAGCGAAATTTTTTTTGTCTGCAGAGAATTTAGAAAATTAAACAACAGCCCAAGTAAGTTTCCGACCAAGTAATTCAACAGATGTAGCAGAGATTGTGTGCAGCCATTTGAGTAACCTGTTTAAGCCTGATTCATCTACTGACGTAAGGTGTGACATAGAAGGAACCGTACAGCAGATGAGGATTACAGGAAAATCTCAGATTTGTTCTGTTTATGTCAGTGGAAGTAAAATTGAAATTCTTCACGTGCTTTTTTTTTTACCCCCTAGACTGGAGTACATTGATCATAGTTATCTTGTGTGTGTGTGTGTGTGTGTGTGTGTGTGTGTGTGGGTGGGTGTGTGGGTGTGGGTGTGTGTGTGTGTGTGTGTGTGGGTGTGTGTGTGGAGGGTCGGCTTTAGGCCGATTTGATCGATTGCTCCATATTGGGCCATGCACCTGGCAGGGCCCTCCCCAATTTACATTTATATCAATAGTAATAGTTGTTATTATAAAAAGTTACATTTCTTTAGGCTGGCCATGTGTGTGTGTGTTTGTATTTATTGGACATATTGACACATAAAAATGCGCATTTATCTTAGAATATTGATACATTAGAGAATTTTATTAGTATTTGATACGTTGTTTAGCTGTACAAGTTTAAAAACAATCGAGCAGAAGAGTTCAATCTGTTTCTGTAGTCACACCAATACACAGATAGTAGTGTGACTAGCACTACACACAGAACGACTTTTTTTACTAAAGTCAGGTATCCAATTTCTGCCACCATCAGTGGGAAGTTCATGAAGGCCCATAATGGTGTGTCTGGTGGAGGTGGAAATTGAAGCCAGAGCCTCCAGGGTCGACAGTCGAGCGATCTTTGTTGCGCCACCAAACATTATGTACTTTTTGATTTTTTATTTACAAATTTAAAGACAAGCAATACATG
>JAGDYQ010000161.1:1029993-1264258 GCA_021962125.1 Bulinus truncatus | reverse complement strand
TTTTTGTTTATTATTACAGTCGCTAAACTAAACTTTATTATAACTTGCAAGACAATGAATAACCTGACTAGTATATGTAGTGGTTTACACATATTTGATCTGAACACAACAACTGTGGACTACAAATGTGATCTGAATGAAACTATACAAGAACTAACAGTTACAGGAACTGGTCTCAAGTTTTTATGTTCTTTATATGTCAGTGGAGGTAAAGATAAAAAAAAAATAATGTTTTACTTTCAATCAGTTTTTTAAAAACACTATTGTCATTACTTATTTAAAATGTTTTAAATAAAAATAGTTAATGTATTGGTTTTTTATAATTCTTTTTTGGTTTTATCCATTTTGTTTGTACATTTATTGTTCTATAGGTAAAAACTTTGCTTTACTACAATCAGCCACTCAGTCCACTTTGTTGAGAGTTGAAATACCAGCAACTGTAGCTGTCGATGGAAATACTAATAGATCGTTTTATTCATTCAGTTGTACACACACTGCTTTCACTGAACCTGATTTTCAATGGACTCTTTCTCTGGACTCAGATAAACTCATTAGCATGATCGTCTTGTACAATCGAGGTATGATAAAAATTGTGAAATACACTTATTTTTATTTGTAATTTAACATTAATATCACAAATGGCGCAATACATCTCGAGTTTAAATATATCTTTTTTACAATGCAAAAAAATTATTATCACATTTGACTGCTGCTCAGAACGACTAAGAAATTTCAAACTTGAAACATTGGACATAAACAACATCACTATGTGGAATTATCAAAATACAAGGGACACTTTACTGGTTTACACAGTCACAAGTATACAAAAGAATCCCGTCAGTAAAGTTCGAATCAATGCCACTAATGTCGTCAATAATGAAGTGGTTCTAACTTTATGTGAAGTTATGCTTTACAGTGGTACAAAATTTATTCTATTTATATATATAATTAAAAATTATATATATTCACATCTCTTTTACGAAGCATTTTTTATATCGTTTTTACTTTTGCCTTATGGATTTTTTTTATATTAAAAACAAATACATACATGCACATTTTCAATTTTACCTATGAAACATTTTGTACTTTTGTTTAAACATGCTTGACCAATACGTCTGAAAAAAATCATTTAATAATAAATGAGTTGAGAGAGAGAGAGAGAGAGAGAGAGAGAGAGAGAGAGAGAGAGAGAGAGAGAGAGAGAGAGAGAGAGAGAGAGAGAGAGAGAGAGAAGGATCGACGTGTCTAGAACATCTGAGAGTTATGTCTAACGAAGTTAAAAATAATCATTAACTTAAAACAGTGCAGGATTCGAATTGATTTTTACAGAGTACTTTTGGCATCTTTTTCATACAGAATGTCTAGCAGGTACATGGGGTCTAGAATGTAGCCATAAATGTCCAACAGAATGTAGCCAGACATGTCCAACAGAATGTAGCCAGACATGTCCAACAGAATGTAGCACAACATGTCATCAAGACAGTGCCTCTTGTCTCACGTGTATTGATTGTAACAAAGGTAATCGATCAGTCAGTAGCGTAGATTATTTAGTTTTGAAAAGTACCACGTGTTTACAAGAATAAGTTGCTATCAAATACATTTTTTAAAAGTTAATATGTCCAGTTAATAAAACATTAACGAATATTTTTTATAGGGCCCAAGGCAGAGACTTTTATGGGCACTAAGTCAAAATGCCCCTCATGGGGCCGCTTAAGCAATAAAACGTGTATTTCATTTAGTCCTTAAAAACAAAGGGGACAGATGAAGTGTAGAATTCATCTGTTTCTTTAACCTCGGTATATAAACGGATTGTAATGTTAGCAAAACGTCAAGCCGTTTTTTACTTCATTAACTCTAGTCAGATACCTATTTTTAAAGCCTGAAGGACTTGCTTGACTTTATCGAACTTTCAGCAGAACGTGAAAAAATTACCTTGGCTCTGAAAACAGTTTTAACTACGTAAATCAAATAAAAAAGATAGAGAATCTCATAAAATGATTGTACTAAAAGGAATTAATCAAATATATTAGACATGTACGTATAATTACTTCTACGAAAATGTACCTCGAAACAGCAATATTAAACAGCCATACTAAACAGCCATACTAAACAGCCGTAATTAACAGCAGCCATAACAAACAGCCATCTAAACAGACATACAACACTGCACTTTCGAATGCAGAATAGGATTCCTATTCTCGAGCATTCTACCCCCACCCCCTCCATAATTTTGATCGTATTCCAAGTTATTCCAAATTTTAGGGTGATCGAATTTGAAGTCATTACAGTGGTATCATTGGTGTCTAAATAGTTTTGTACTTATACAAAGTTGTGAACCATAGATCGATAATCAATGATAAAAAAAGAGATAAGAAAAATATGCGTGTTCCTTTTTACACCCCATTCAATTATAAGAAAGGACACCTTTGACTATTGAAGACTATAGATATGTTTACTATGAAACATAGTAGTGTGTGTACAATAAATCAATGTTTGATGTTTTTAACTTTTAAGTAGGTTATACTTTCTTGTTACTGTGTAGAAATTGATCATTGTTAATATAAGGAGAATATATTTCGAAATTGGAAAAAAATATTTATTCTGAAATCTAAAAAAATCATTGATTCTAATTATGGAAAATAACTTCATTTTCACAGTCATGGTTCTTTCAAATTTTATTTTAGTTCATGCTAAAGGTAAGAAAGAGTATCTTTGAATCTAGCTTATTTGTATCGCAAAATTAACTGCTAAAATAACTAGTTTTAAGCCTGTCAAATTTAAAGCTTTCAAAATATGTCAAACTCATATTAAATGACATGCTTCGCCAGCTGCCTGTACTTCTGGATGGTTTGGCTCACAGTGTCAGTACATGTGTCACTGTAGCATGAATACTTTTTGTGATGTCAATGGTCAGTGTCCCTCACAATGTACCAGTGGATGGTTTGAACACGGATGTCAGTACCGTAGGTTAAACTGAACTTATTACTGTATAAGATTTTAGTTTGAAAAACTTTAATTTAGAGCTAAAAATTATTTTAATGTAAGTCTTTTAAAAAAACCAGTTTGAGCTGTTTTCCTAAATTAAAGACAAAATTATGAACGTGTTCAAATAATTCTCATTATGTATAATGACAAAAGTAAACTTTATTGTTATTGTTTACAGAGGACCTGGCGACCATTCCCGGCGTTAAAGTCACCACGTCACCAATACAAACAACAACAACATGGCTGACAGATGGAAGTGATTCCACTTGTAATACTGACACAAACGTTCAATTTGTGCGATTAACGTGGGAAATATCGTATTCATTTACTTGGCTAAGAGTCAAACTTAAAGATTCATGTACGTATCTATCTATCTAGCTAACTAGCTAGCCAACTAAGCTATCTAGCTAGCTATTCTAAGATTGCATTATCATGGATTTCATTACGTTCCATATTGATTTTCGTTTGAGTTTAACTTGTCTGAATATTTGCCTGTTGAGCAGTACATCAATAAAAAGCAGACTTAGAAAATGAAGTATCTATATAAAAAATAGCAATTTGGGTTTTGCGTTAAATCGAAAGTAAAGAATTAATACAACAGTATTCCAGTTTAAAATACAACCATGAAAAAAATCGTATCGGCCCGAAACAAAAAAAAAATAGCCTAGCCTACCGATCAAGCCGAAGGGGATATAACTCTATGCGAAGGTTTGCAGTGTACAGCTAGTATAGGTATGATGGCGTTGGACTGTTGTTGTCAAACTTATTGAAAATAGACGTCTGGACTATGTAATACTTTGTCAAAAAAACACCAACACATTTGTACTCTTACACTCTTATACACACAAACGGAACATTCTGTTTATAACTGACCTAAATAGCCCAGTTTACCTAAAGTGACTTAACCCTAATGCAAATACCATGATAGTGGCCTAGCCACGATCAATTTGGCTCTTCAGGTGTTAAGTCTAGTTAGATATGTTACTTATTACTTTGATATTTTTCTGTTCCTCTTTCTATATGTATATATCTGCTTCTTTTTATATTTATATATGTGTTTCTTTCTATATGTGTTTATTTCTATATGTATATATGTGTTTATATCTATATGTATATAAGTGTTTACTTCTATATGTATATGTGTGTTAGAGCTGCTAAAATGTATGAAGTTTATATAATCTATATATATTCGTCTAACATAGACGGTGGTTCGACCGTTTGACAGACCTTCACACCGTGTGGTTTAAAGGATGTTCATGGCAATAAAAGTCACATGTCTGCACGTTACAAATACACGGCAACACACGAGTTGAAAGAGTACATCGCTAAAAAAGAGTCTGAAGACGAAGTGAGATTCTACGTCACACGGAGATAACAAAAAACAGCGCGCGTCGACCACCAGTATAAAAATAGTCTGGGGATTTCCAAAATTATAGAAATTGAAAAGAGACGACTTACTTTTTTGAATAAAAATGAAATACTGGTGAATTCTAAACACAACAAGGATTTCTTATTAATGAATTAAGTTTTTTAAATGATATGGAGTAGTGTGCGCAAATTATGTTTAATAGTCGGGGGTTATTTTTGTTAAGCTTCTGTACCCATAATGAGTATTGTTTTCTTTGGTATGAATTATATAAAAAGCTATTTTTTGTATATAGACTGATTGTTAACGCGCTCAAATATATATATGACCGAGTTGGTTGGGATAGGTGTGGGAATAAACCAAATAGTTGCGGAAAGGGGGGGGAGTCAAGCAGACGATTCAAGTTGCAACACCGCTAATTTTTTAACATCACGTCTCTCTTTTTTTTTTAAATACGTCATGTTTAACATGATAAAGTATACAATTATATATAAACAAGAACTGTTGGAATGTGTGTGTAGGGTTGGGAAAGAAGTGTTTAACGGTGGGGGGGGGAGGTAGGGAGAAGGGTCACGTGGTATTGTTAACAGGGTGAACATGCAGTTATACTAAATGCCCCTTTTTGTAATTTTGTACATTGAGACCCATTGCGATTCGGGCATGTCTTGAGTGGAGGGGGGGGGTGGCGGGCGGGGGAGGGATGGAGGGAGGGAAGGATGGGTGTGGGGCTAAGTGGAAGAGAATTGGAAATAGAAGAAATAGTTGGATGTTAGATTCAAAGTTTAATGGTCGGGGGTTGTTTTTGTTAAGATTCTATGCCCATAATGAGGATTATGTTCTTTGGGATGAACTATATAAAATATGAACTTATTTTATGTATTATTAAGTGTCCCTTAAATGTGTTTTGGCTACAATAATCTGTTCATGTCCTTTGGGGCCACTTCGAATAGATAGACATACTATTTTTGTATATCGACTGATTGTTAAAGCGCTCGAATATATATCAACTGCTACTGCGTGCCTAATAGCCGGTCCGGGTACCGGGCCTATTCAGCTAGTGGCATAAATAATTTGGTAAAAAGCTTTTCAGTAAATCATTTCAATGGCTTTGGGTTTTAATCACAATAAACTAAAAACCTATTAAAAATTTGCATGTTGTAAAGCACTTTAAATCTATAAAACTAATCTATAATTCAAGTGAATTTATTTACATAAGCTGATTTTAAAATATAGTGTACATTTTGTAAATCTAAACGCTATAAATGATGCTAGTAGCCTGTTAAAAGTTAAAGAAAATATCAACAATTAAGCAAATAAACTTCCAGTTCTTTTCAAGCATCGATCAACATTATAGAAAACACGGATAACAAAAATATTCAGCATATGAACATAAAACAAAGCTCTAAGAGTTTAATTTCTGAATTTTTGTTTGCATTAAAAACTTAAAGTAAATAGGAATTCATTAGCTATTTTCTTTTCAACAGCAGATAAATTAAACTTTCATTTAATCTACAAGACTATCAACAACCTAACAGTGACTTGCAGTACTTTACAAATATTTGATATGGACACAACTGTAGACTACAGGTGTGATCTGAATGAAACTATACAAGAACTAATAGTTACAGGAACTGGTCTCAAGTATTTATGTTCAATATATGTCAGTGGAGGTAAAACAATTCACATTTTTTTAAAAATCTTAAACTACTTTGTTGAATATGTTATTTTTCAGTCATATTAGTCATGTTTGACTTATTACAAACATCTTTGAAAGACATATTTTTGTTAAAACTCAATTTACTCTCTCATTTTCTATTATAGGTAGAAATGTGGCCTTGAGGCAATCAGCAGTTCAATCATCCGATTTCTTTATGAATTATACAGCTAATTTAGCTTTAGATGGTGATACAAATGGATATATAATAAACGAAACGTGCTCACACACTGCTATCAATGATTCTAATCCACAATGGACAGTAACGCTGGACTCGCCTAAACTCATAAACAGATTTATTTTATACAACAGAGGTAATAGTTACTTTTAAAACCAAATTTAGTCATTATTTCAAAAAAAAATTCAATTTATATATAAACACATCAACACTAAATTGTAAGACATGTATGACAAATGATCCATTTTTTGAAGGCTGTGTGCGGCCACATATATTGACTGAGTCCAACTTTGGATATAAATGAACTATCTTTGATCCACCATAATTTAATATAAGATCACAGTACGAAACTTTTATGCGCTCTGTTTTAATGTGGGTGCGTACACTAGGCTAGTCGCATGCGTACACACACCCGCACAGCATACATGGAAACTGTTTATGTTTGTGCGTCAAGTGCATCAGGTTTTGACCTCATAACATATATTACAAAGAATCATTACCCATATTTACATTGCCACTTACGACAGCCACCATTACTGATATATGTAAACTCAATTGAGACTTATAATTAATGTTTTATATTACTGGATCAGCATCTCTTTATAATAAATTCTTAAGCAACTGAACATAATGTAATTTAGTTTTCGCAAAGGCCGGATAGATATATTTAATAGCAATCTATCATTTAGTTTAAATTATTTTTCTGCCTAATGCAAAATAGATCCTAGCGACTGCTGTTCAGAACGACTGAAGAATTTCAGACTTGAAACATTGGACATAAACAACAACATTCTGTGGACTTATCAGGACACAAGGGAAACTTTACTGGTTTACACAGTCACAAGTGTACAGAAATACCCTGTCAGTAAAGTTAGAATCTTTGCAACTTACAAAGATCCAATTTTTAATTACCAAAAGTTTCTTACACTGTGTGAAGTCATGCTGTTTGGAGGTATTTAATTTTACTGTATGTATACAATATTTAAGAATATATTAGAAAAATTTATTCCTTAAATATAAATTATTACATTTCTAATTGTAGTGTGTAGGCCAACATAACAGTAGTGTGTAGTGCGTATACAACAATAGGGTGTATTGTGTACAAAACATTAGTGTGTGGTGTATACATAACAGTAGTGTGTAGTGCGTATACAACAATAGGGTGTAATGTGTACAAAACATTAGTGTGTGGTGTATACATAACAGTAGTGTGTAGTGCGTATACAACAATAGGGTGTAGTAGTGTGTACAAAACATTAGTGTGTGGTGTATACATAACAGTAGTGTTATGCTCCATTTCAATTCAGGTGAGTGGGCAGGGGGTAATCAGTCTGCAACGATCATCTACAACTACCCATCAAAAGAATGAATTGTTTTGGTTCATCTCTTTCACTGTACGGGTGGTCGATCTCCTGGATATTTTAGGTCATGGTTAATGTCTCCTTTATCATTTATTGTTTGGATGAATGTAGAGCACAATAAAAACAGTCCCATTGGCGGTTTATTTCATTTCATCCTTAATTTTTTAAAAATGACAACAAATAAGAGGAAGATTTCTGACTTTACAAGTGACCAAGGTTGTCTTATTTTGCTGCTAAAATTGATTTAGAAAGTCTACGAAATAAAAACCGATATCCCGAATATAAATAATACATTAGAGATGTATTTTGCATTTAAAGTAATTTATATTTTGTTTAAATAATCGATTTATTAAATAAGTTATTCTTGCATTCAAAATATTGTCATTTGCAAAGTTCTAACCATAACCAAAAAGTTTATAAAAAGTATTACATCAACAACAATTAGGTTTTAAAACTGAATTCATTATTATATAACAATATTGTCCATATTTTACATCTATATATTTATTTATTGTTGCTTTTACAATCTGTGTAATTGATCTTTCAATTTATTTAACAGAATGTATTCCAGGTTCCTGGGGTATAGACTGTAGCCAGGCATGTCCACGGGAATGTATCGACTCATGTCATCCAGGCACTGGACACTGTCCAACTTGTATTGACTGTAACAAAGGTAAACACTGCACGCACGTGAACACATTTTTAACCGAGTCCAAGGTGGAGACGAACATAATAATTGTCGTCTTCATCCACACCAACAACTTCACAATTGCATTATACAAAAATCTAACAACTATACACGATTACATTATACACAAATCTAATAACTATACACACTTACATTATGGACAAATCTAACAACTATACACACTTACATTATGGAGAAATCTAACAACTATACACAATTACATTATACACCAATCTAACAACTATACACAATTACATTATACACAAATCTAACAACTATACACAATTACATTATACGGAAATTTAACAACTGGGGTTTATTTATCAATATATGTGAATGTTATCACGTTTCATCATATAATACTTAATAATGAGTTTTTTCTTTTGTTATATCGCATAAAAGAGATTTCTATTTTTCAATATTACATTACTCTCTATAACAGGCTATATTATGCACACGGTGTTTTCAATTCTTCCATTTATTACAATGGGTGAAAGCATATTTTTACAGGGTTCCATATTTTGGGGATATTTTTCTTTCAAGGTAACAAAATCTATACATTTGACAATCCACTAAATCATTGTTGATTTCTTAGTATAGAAAGTGTAAAAGTCAAAGGTAATAAAAAGACCTAAAGATTTCATTTGAGCCATTTAAATGTAAACAGAATCAAAGACATAAAATATCCAGTCTTTATATATACAAAACTTTCATTAAATAATGTTTCTAAATAACCGTTAGTTTTTTAAAGCAATACATCATACGCATATAAATGGTTATGTCCCATCATCTGTCAGGCCATATATATATACACATACATGTGTTTGTCTAACTTGTGGTCTGTATTGGTTGTGCTTTTTTCAAACTGATTCATTTTATTTTAACCACAAAGTCTAACGTTGTGATGTGTATATTTAATACGAATAGTGACGTGTAACAGTCGAAACTTCGGGATATTTCGGATCTAATGTAATTGATATCCGTTTGTTTGTAAGACATGAATATCGCAGAATGTGCTTAGAACGTTTATTTGTGGTGAAGAAAATGGAGAATTAAAAAAAACAAACAACTTTTGTTATTGGTTCTCAGTTTGACACATGTTATAAATTAAGGTAAGTATAGTTTATATTCACATTTAAAAAAATAAAATGCAAGAATTAAAAAAAAAAATTATTATCTAAGTAACAATTAATCTATAATATATTTTAAATTAATGTAAACTTGTCTAAGATGAATAATACTTGATAAATCAATAGACAATTCATTTATTTTTATTACCAGCTGATTGTGTTCCCTGCTAGTTTGGGTTCAAAAGGTCAGTACATGTATAAACTGATTGGGTTGCGCTGATGGTGAACTGTTTGCTCTTCTCTTTATTTCGGCCTTCACAAGAGTGCTGTCCGGACACAGGTCAATTACAGTTATTTCAGGATTTGTGTGGTCAAAGGGCTGTACAACTGGTAAAGAGTGTCTGTGTCACAACAGTAGCTGGCGGCACCCATCGGGGCGTCATTTTAAGGGTAGGCATAGAAGAATGTGAGACTCGCTCAAGGCATTTCTCTTCATATCAAGTAAAGAAAAAAACTTACATAAAAGAGGTTTTAGCATAAAATTTATTTGGAAAATAAAATCCTGAGCAGGAAAATTTATTATTATCCAAGCGTCCGGTAGACTGAAACCGGCTCTACATATTATAGGTATTGTTGTTTCTGTGCTTAAGTAGGTGAACATTTTAAACTGCTACTAAACAACGGGTCTCGATTTCATGCTGTAAGGTGACGGTTGGTCGTGCGGTGTAGAGCACGTGACTGTCGACCGCAGGGGTGCCGGGTCCGAGCCTCAGTGAGACCTTTCTCACGTCCAGGTGAAAGTCCTGAAAAAGGTTTCACTGAGGCTCGGAACCTGGAGGCGTAAAGGTGTTTGGGTGGTGTGCTACTGAAACAGATGAATTCAACTTTTCATCCGCCCCAGTGAGCCCTTAGGGAACTTTACCACTTAATGCATTTATTTACAATTTACTAAAACTTTAGAGGAAATATTACTTACACCTTTTTTGTTCCATAGAGCTACTATCTACCTTCGCGGTAAACTACGAAATGGGCTATTTGAGGTTCATCCAACTGTTATAAAAATGCAAGAGGCTACAGACTATTCTATTATAAGGTGACTATGGAATCTAATAGATCTTTAGAATCTAATTTAGGTTCCTCATTTATTATAATCATTAATGTGTATTAAAAATATTACAATTTTTTCTATTATTAAGTGTCTGTGTGTGTGTCTGTGTGTGTATGTGTCTCTGTGTGTGTGAGTGTGTGTGTGTGAGTGTAAGGGCTCATCGGGGCAGATAAAGTGTAGAATTCATCTGTTTCTATAACCTCGGCATATGAAGGGATTGTGTGGTTAGCACAACACCTAGCCACCTTTACTCCCCCAACTTAAAGTCAGGTACCCATTTAAAGCTGGTGGACTTGTAGATTTCAGTTGAAAACATCCCAATGTTCTTACTGAGGTTTGAAACCGGAACCCTGAAGTCGATAGTCCAGCATTCTACACCGCACGACCACCCGTCGGACTTTTAACAGTGTAATACCTAAATATTGATACACACCGGCACATCAACACAAATGGAGGCTTTCGGAAAAGTCAATTTAAATTGACGATATACATTTTGTATAATTTACTTTCTGTGCTCTCAGCCAGCCAGACAAATATCACTCACAGACACCCACACACACAACACACACACACATATCCAATATACTTTTTACCTCATACACTAACCACAAACAGTCACCTCCAACATACATTTAGCCTCCTGCGCGCACACACAAACACACACACACACACATAGACATCCATAGACACTCCCACAGACATCCCCCACACTTGCAACTTCATACACAACACAAACACCAAAATACACCTCCAACATAATTTTAACCTTACACACAACGCACAAACATAAACAGTCACCCCGAACTTACGTGCAACACACAAACAACACAAACACACACCAACATACATATAGACAGGTAATAGACAATAGTAACTATAGGGTCTTGATATCTTTAAGCTTGATCTGAATGAAGACTATAAGAGGTAAAGGCAGGAACTTGTCAGCACGTCTAGCCACAAAAACAGGTTTCAACTCGTAACGATTTGACACTTTATTAGATTTTTTTTTATTTAATGTTACAATTACTAGTGCACCTCATATTTCACCTCGCACAAAGCACTCAGTACTGGTACATCTATTTAACTAGTAACAATACCTCCAAGACTTCAATCCGCCTGCCAGGTTAACTTATATTTTTCTAACCGTTTTCTTCACTCGCAACAGCTTTTTATTTATTTATAAATTTATAATTTTTAAAATCCATTTTTCTAGGCAATTTTTTGTGTTATTTTCCTTGAAATTTCGCATACATATTTTGCTCCATGATTCAATAATTAATTTTGTAATTAGTTTATTATTTTTAACACATACAATGTATGAGTACACAATTTTTTCTAATTAAGGGATATAGCCTTGTTTAGCTGTTACGAACGACACTAGTAAAAGAACTATTTCCCTTGCACTAATAATTCTACAAATATGTGTTACCAGCCAGAGGTATGTCACATCAATGGCTTAAATAGGGAACATATAGGTGCCGGTTAATCTGAAATCAGGAAGAATTTCATTGCCTCATAACTTCTGCTATGAATTACGATAAGAATACAATTTAATGCGAAATTGACTAAAAATATATTTTTTTTTAGAAAACGGTTACTTTTAAAAATTATGTTTTTATCATGACTTGTCTTAATTTGGGCTATTTTTGTTTTCTTTCAATGCTAGTTAACATATCACGTGTCAGTTAAAATACACTCAGTTTGCTTAACGGGTGTACTAAGTCTTTTTTTTTTTTCGTAGTCCTTGTTTACTTTACTGGATATTACAACATATGAACCAAACTTTTTCGTAGCCATTGTTATAAATTCCCTTATTGAAACTGCTGGACTTGGCTTTGTTTACTATACTAGGTACTTCCCCTTATTGAAACTACTGGACTGCTTTGTTTACTATACTAGGTACTTCCCCTTTCTTAAACTGCTGGACACTGGCTTTGTTTACTATACTAGGTAGTTCCCCTTGTTGAAACTACTGGACTTGGCTTTGTTTACTATACTAGGTACTTCCCCTTGTTGAAACTACAGGACTTGGCTTTGTTTACTATACTAGGTACTTCCCCTTATTGAAACTACTGGACTTGACTTTGTTTACTATACTAGGTACTTCCCCTTGTTGAAACTACAGGACTTGGCTTTGTTTACTATACTAGGTACTTCTACAGCATCCCCCCCCCTTCATTTTTATTGATTGGATACCAAGTTGTTCTTATATTAGGCGTTGTCAAAATAGTTGGAATATATTCCGAAATCTGAAAAAAAATATTTAGAAATCTAAAAATGGAAAATAATATTTTCAAACTATTGGTTATAATACTTTCAAATTTCATTTTCGTTAATGCTCAAGGAGAGATAGAGTTCCTTGGTTTTACTCTTAATTTTTGTTGTTGAATTAAGCTTATTTGTATCGATTGGTTTCTTACCTGATAGAATAACTCATTTTAAGACTGTCAATTTTAAAGCAATAACAATAAAACTTTTATTGCTCCAGTCGTTTGGAAAACAATGTATTATTTGCCAGTGTAGAAAATGTAACAGTCAATATATAACAGTCAATAAAAAAACATTTTTTAATGTTCTCTATTGATTCATTTATTACAAACACTTTTAAAATACATTCAAGATATTAACATAACTACCATTTTCTTAATGTTTCTATGTATCCGTTGGTTTTTTAAAGCAATATATTACAAACATATTAATATTGATCTAACATATATTATCAGTCTAACCATAAATCTATCTATCTATCTATCTATCTATCTATCTATCTATCTATCTGTCTATCTATCTATCTATCTATCTGTCTATCTATCTATCTATCTATCTATCTATCTATCTATCTATCTATCCACCTACATACTTACCTACCTACATGCCTACATAAGACATACCTAACTAACTATTTACCAGTATGTCGTATAACTTACTAGTGCTTTGGTCAAGCGTCATACAATTACTGTCTCGATTGCTCCACTCACTGGTCGCCATACGGGTGGCGAACGTCCAGGTGCCCTGCATGGTAACAAACAACACATACTGTACCCAGCAATACTGAGTACTTCTACGGCGCCATATCTTATGTCGTACATTTCAGCCAGTGGTAAACCCAGAACGTCTCTAGATCTGAAAACAATGGTCTAAAGTAGAAGCTGTATGACGTAAACCTAAATCTGATACATAGTAGGGAAAACGTCCATTTACCTTAAATTCACTTACCACTCATTGTAATTGACTAAACTTGTAAGTTGCACCTATCCGTCAGGTACACATTCTTTATATCAAGATGGATATTTCATAGTTGAGATGGAAAGCACAAAATATATCGATAACGCAATAGTTGACGAACGATAGTTCAACAAAATAAGTTGATGATCAAATTGTCAAATTGATGAAATAAAGTTTGTAGGTTGTTAAGCCTAGAATGTGCCCGTATCAGGAAAATAGAAAATAGACATTAGACGGCTTTTGAGATATGTTTTGTAATTTTTTTTTAAAAAAGCTGTATCTGTTAAGTCTGTTGTGTCACTTCTGAAATATTTCTATTTTTGTGGTTAACAATTATATAAAACTTTAGATAGATACGTATAATAAACTAACATTCAATAAACAGACTATTGATGATTGTAACATATTTTATATAGTATGCGCCCTGCACTCTTTTAGTTTTTATGTTTTAATGATGACAAAAACAAATCTTTAGACACGAGAGTAATTATTATCACTGACATGTATAACGTATTCTTTCAGCAGCCTATTTAACAAAACAGGTAAATGCATTCTTGAAAACAAGAATATTGCTCCATCACTAGACAAAATCCCAAACTTCGATGGTTGTGGACATATTTTTGTTCCAATTAATGTATATCGTATATTTATCTTTTTTTGTGGACTAATTGAAATGACCTCACTAAATTTTAAAATGGGTTGAGAAGTTCTCTTACCATGAATATAGCTGTCGAGATATAGAAAAAAAAATTCATTAACAGCGTCGTGCAACATAATACCTGAAGTATAAGTTAGACACAGTCCAGTATCTTCTTGACAACTGGATTTACAATGATCTTGACATAACTGGGTACAGTCTAATCCCCAGCTTCCGGGAAGACATTCTGTAAGATGGCAGGCACAAAAATATTATAAATGGAACGTTAGATTCATATCAAAATTATACATATTAATGTAATCTTTCATAGAAACTGGTCTTGGACTATTTTTCTGTACTGAATGGGAGAAAACAAATGAGTGACGAAAGTATTTACCGCCATATACAACAACCTCACAAAGTGTCACAAAGTAAACTTTATCATTGTCCATTTTAGTAGTCGCTGAAATTTTTATTCGACTGATAGGTCTGTGGAGTATAGTTGTGACTGTATAAACCTGAGATATACCAGTTATGTCTTGATATTTCCACGCCGTGGTGCCACTCACGTCATAAGTTTCCAGAATAAAGTGATTCAGTCGAGCACTGCAACAATCAGCTGAAAACAAAGTTTATATAAAATATCATCAATTGAAATAATGCAACAAAATAATTATATACAAGCTTAATCAACAAACTTTTGGCTTAAATCTGTCAGTAATGTATGAGTAACTTTGTGATTGCGGTCATGTGATAAAGAACCTGGGTTCGAATCCTAATATCTTCGTTTAATTTTCCGCTTCTGAATTATTATTCTGACATGTCTTACCTCATGTCTTACCTCATGTCTTACCTCATGTCTTACCTTGCCATTAATTACTGATACATGTTTAGTTATATTGGGGACTTATGTTGTATTATGCTTTTTAGTTTTTCTAATGAAATCATTTATACAATGAAAACATATTGTCTTGTAGCCCCTGTTTGCCAAAAAATATGGTGTTATTATTGTTCTGATATCATGGAGTATTGCCTTCTAACCTCTGTTATATAAAACAAATCTGTTGATCACTTTTGGAGAGTCAAAGGTCAGAGTCCAACTGGCTGGGTTTGTGCTCAGTGAAACATCGTCTGCAGTATGTGAGCAGCTTCCGTTGTAAAAATCTGAGTTAGTATTACCATCAACTGCCAGCGTAGAAGGGTAAGACAAACCTGATCTAAAATATATTCCAGTTTGCTCCGACGTCTGTTTAAGTGCCAAGTTTCGACCTAAATTTTAAATCAAAACAATAAAACTAGTCAATAGAAGAAAAAAAGAAATTAAAATATACTAATTTGTATAAGATATATAAATAAATATTCAGATGATACCTCCATTGATGTACAAGGAACATAGATCTTTGACAGCAGGCCCTGTAACTGTCAGCTGTCGTACTGTTTCGTTAACTTGACATTTATAGTCCACGGTTCTTACATTGACAATAGATAGTTGAGGGTTGTTACAGCTGAGTGTTTGGTAGCTGACAGTTGTCAAAGTAAATCTAAATCCATAGTTCATATCTGAGTACACAATTAATAATCACAATAGATCAAACTTTCCTAATGATTTCTGAAAAGTATAACGCTGAAATTGTACTATAATTTGAACATATAAATTGAAACGTTTATTTACTTTCATCTTTAACTTGAACTCTAACCCACGTAATAGGATATGCTGTTTCCCAAGAGACTGTAATAGACAATAAACCCTTTTCCTTATTACATGTTGTAACATTTCTGTCAGTCAACCAAACTGTAGAAATTGATGGCGGATCTGTTGTTACTGTAACTCCACTGATAGTCAGTAAATCTTCTGTGATGGTTTTTAAAAGAAAAGTTCTCATGATATTTAAAATACAGACATAAGAAAACAAAAAGTAAATAGTTACTTTAAAGCGCATAATTTTAGTCCTAGTTGTTGAGTTTAAATGTGATAAAGCATATAATAATGCAATGATTTATGTGTTGGATCCATGAATTTACAGACATTATTAATATACTATGAGAATTGATTGATTGTGAGAAAGTAACTACCTATCAATTCATCAATCAATCAATTGATTTTTTTAATCTATTACTTAGTCAATCTCTCATCGAAGCTTATATAATTATCTATCTATCTATCTATCTATCTATCTATCTATCTATCTATCTATCTATCTATCTATCTATCTATCTATCTATCTATCTATCTATCTATCTATCTATCTATCTATCTATCTATCTATCTATCTATCTATCTATCTATCTATCTATCTATCTATCTATCTATCTATCTATCTATCTATCTATCTATCTATCTATCTATCTATCTATCTATCTATCTATCTAACTATCTATCTATCTATCTATCTATCTATCTATCTATCTATCTATCTATCTATCTATCTATCTATCTATCTATCTATCTATCTATCTATCTATCTATCTCTCTATCTATCTATCTATCTATCTATCTATCTTTTGATCTATCTGACTGTCAATCTATCTGTATTTCAATCTATATGTTCGTCTATTTATCAGTATCTATCTTTATACGCATAGGGTTTCCTCTTTCACTGTAAATCCCTCTATACTATTAGGCTGGTAGAGATGGTATACACAGTTACTGAAATTAATAGTCCCATAATGAATTAAGTGGTTACTGTGATACTACATATATTAAGTCAGGTTAACTTACGATATTGACAAGCCAGACCGAACCAGCCAGAGTCACATTTTGTGGAGCACTCACCACTGACATCACACACGGCGCTAGTGTCACAGTGACATAAGAACTGACATTTGGAGCCAAACCAGCCAGGAGGACACGTGTCTATTTTAAAAAGAAGTTTCATTCCGATTGATGTGTACGTTCATTACATTATAATGCGTACGTTCATTACATTACAATGTGTACGTTCATTACATTACGATGTGTACGTTCATTACATTACAATGTGTACGTTCATTACATTACAATGTGTACGTTCATTACATTACGATGTGTACGTTCATTACATTACAATGTGTACGTTCATTACATTACGATGTGTACGTTCATTACATTACAATGTGTACGTTCATTACATTACAATGTGTACGTTCATTACATTACGATGTGTACGTTCATTACATTACAATGTGTACGTTCATTACATTACAATGTGAATAATTATGTAAATATTAACTGTATCCTGCCTAACACTTTCAAATGTTTTCATCTTTTATGAAATAAACGGTATTTAAAAAAAATATCTCTAGCTGTAAAAATAGAATCTTTGTATTAAATGTGAACTTTCATTTTATAGCCCGGAGAGTGATGCAAGTATTTCACATAAAACAATCATTTCAAACTGCCTTCATTTAATGTCACTATAGGATATAATAATTACAAAACAGTTAAGGATAATGAATAGTAAAATGAACTAATTTTGACTTGTACTATAAATATATTTTAAAACGCATATGACTGAGATGTATAATACATAGGTAAAAACTAATCGGTAAGTAGTCAATCATTTGCTCTCACCTTGGTATACTATAATTACACATATACTTAAAATCACAATTGATTTCTCAAGAATAACATGCATTTGAATTTGGGTTTTAGTTTTGTTACAATAATTACTTCAGTCTATGTAGTGGTCATCAAATATTTAAACATTTACACTCATGAATAATGGATATTCCAGAAACTCCGATCTACATTATGATACAAACAGTTGAACAAATCCTGTTTACCGTGTGTTGACATGTTCAAGGCGTTCTGCACATGACAACATACGTGTACAGGACAAAATCCCAGGTCTTTCATCCTGATTCGAACCTTCATATAGACAGTCGCATACTCGACACCGCTTCAATGACTGTTCTGAATCAGATATATAAAAAAATCCATTTGATATCTTTCAATCACATTTCTCACAATAAAAGAATTATACTTTGGCCTATTTTAGTAATTCATATAGACCGGGCTAAAAAAAGAACCATTGAATGCATCAGGTGTAAAGTGAACTACCTAACGTATTTTTCGTTTCTTTTTTTCTTTCTACACATCCGTAATGTAAATAACATTGCATAGCAGGTAGAAATGTCGATTTACACAGAGAATCTATCCAATATCCGTAATGTAAATAACATTGCATGACAGGTAGAAATGTCGATTTACACAGATAATCTATTCAATATCCGTAATGTAAATAACTTTGCATGACAGGTAGAAATGTCGATTTACACAGAGAATCTATTCAATATCCGTAATGTAAATAACATTGCATAGCAGGTAGAAATGTCGATTTACACAGAGAATCTATTCAATATCCGTAATGTAAATAACATTGCATAACAGGTAGAAATGTCGATTTACACAGAGAATCTATTCAATATCCGTAATGTAAATAACATTGCATAGCAAGTAGAAATGTCGATTTACACAGAGAATCTATTCAATCTTCCACATTAAGCAAGCTGTACAGCTATTAGGGGTTCCTTCAATCATTATTTAAAACGAAGTGGCTACGCTTACGTCAAGCGCCTTCTATTATTATATCTATTGACGTAAGCCGGAAAAAAAAATACGAATTACGTCTTGATGTTACCGCTGCCACTGCGTAAACAAAAAGGGTTAGGGGTTAGGGTTAGGGATAGGGTTAGGGTTAGGGACAGTGTTAGGGTGTGGAGAAATATCTATTGACGTAAGCCGGAAAAAAAATACGAATTACGTCTTGACGTAAGGGGAGCCAGTGCGTATTTAAAACGCGTTTTTCCTCGAGTTTTGTTCTCTCTTTCCCTGGTCGCATTTTGCCACACTTCTCAATTCTTTAAAAAACTACCCAACACCACAACAACCTAAACAATCTGATGTTTACTAGTAAGCGATCCTCAAAAAAATATAAAAAAATAAATAAAGCTACTTTAACTTGTTTGCAGGCTTCCTTAGCATAAACTCTCTTTCTTTAGCTTTTACACTTCACTACCCACATGATAATTGGGGAATTTCAGCAACCCACCTGCTAAGAATAGCTACAACACATGAAATTGATTAAAAACGTCATTAATTTTAAAAATAGATTTTTCTCGTTTACATTACAGTTGAGCAGACTTTCAGTTTTATATTATATTTAGAAATAGAGCGGTCAATAGGTATACATAAACTCTAAATATAATATACTTTCATTTTTATTTTGTCGCTATCCACCTGAAATTCATCTCGGATCAGCTGTAAACATTTATAACATAATAATAGTAACTAAAAAGTAATTCTTAATTCTACGAAAATCATGGACTCGAAATTAATTAAAACTATGTATTATGCAGAATTCACACGTATGCCAAATCAATAAATTAGAAGAAGTCAAGTATTGATTGATAAAATTTAAAGATATTTAAAGACACTAACCCACAATACGCTAAACAATGGAGCTAATCAAGAAATCAAAAATATGATGTACTTCGATGTTTTAATAAGAACTTAAAATATGCATACAGAGGCGGCCTAGTAGTATGCGGGGCATAGGGGTCATATCGTTGACGTGTCTATAGTGAGTGACAAATTTAAGGTCTGAAACAAAGATTTATATATTCTATTTTTACGTGACAATAAAAAGTCTCAAAGCGCGGACTCACCGTGTCTCGGGGTCTCCTCTGACTCGAGGGTTCCTTCAGACGCAGAACATGCAACGGTTACTATAGGGGTACCCCACTAACGCCGCTACTTGGGTATCCATTTAAATAAGTACAAATTATAGTAGATACTTTCACTACACCACAGAGACATTTATTATGTGGCATAAAAATGTAGTAAAGATCACAAAGGTGAAGGACTAGAAATAAAATACACTAACACAGATATAACTCGCCGGACTTGGGAATTTTAATGCATGTTCTTACTCTGAGGTATTTCTCAAAATAATTTGTTCGGTTTCAGAGCTGTTTGACTTTTAAGGCATTTGGATTACGAAAAACAAGGGGACATACTTATATAGTCCACCCTTAGCGGCACAAACGTTACTTATGCCCTTGTACACCATTACCTATGTATGAGGCGAGTTCATAAATAAGGAATATTTCAAGAATATTAGATTTATACACATTTTAGTAGGCCGACACCTTAACAGATGTTTATATGTTCACATAAACTGTATTGAAGCGCCATCTAGAGTTTCCACACTGTGGGCAAGTTTTACTTCCTTGTTAATATATTTTGAAAATAGTTCACTGTGTCACAATGTAGAGCTCCTTACTTGTGTTATTGCTATAAGGATACAATATTACACAATGGTTTTTGAATTATTTTTATTCTATTAATGGAGAATATCTTTGCTTTCAATCTTTTCTTTTTGGTTCTTTTGAATTTTTTCCAGATCAAAACTCAAGGTAAGATTTAATTAACTTATGTAATTAACTTTTTTAAAAACTTATAATATAATCAACTTTCGCTAAAATTGTGCATGATTCGTTTGTGTAGATTTTTAATTACCTAGTTAAAATTTCAAGGAGATTTTTAATTTAATTAGCTGCATGTACTCCTGGATGGTTTGGTTCTAAATGTCAATACGCGTGTCACTGTAGAGCAAGTTCTGCATGTGACGTCAATGGTCAGTGTCCATCACAATGTGCCAGTGGATGGTTTGGACTCGGGTGTCAGTACCGTGAGTAGAACAGAATACATCAGTAAATAATTGTACTTTAGTTTTCTTATAAATGAAAATGATAAAAGATAACAAGTTTCTGATTTGCTATTTAACAGAGGACTTGACTACCATACCTGGTGCTACGGTCACCACGTTACCAACACAAACAACTACAACATGGCTGACAGATGGAAGTGACACAACTTGTAATACTGATACAAAAATTCAATTTGTGAAGATTTCATGGAACACAACATATCCATTTACTTGGTTAAGGTTAAAAGTGAAGGATTCAGGTAAGAAAATTTATCATAGATTAAAAAAAAAATTAATATAATTGGATTGGATATTTTTTAAAATTGCAGTAATAAAATAAAATATTAAAACATAAAATCGTAAAATAGATGTAATAATAGATGTAATAAAAGATGTAATATAGATATAAAATATCTACTACCTACAGTAAATACGTTTAAGTTATTCGTATCAGATCTTTTTTAAACATTTCACTTCCTATTCAGTCAGTGTTAACATTTAGGCCTAAATAAATATTTTAAGAAACCAATCGATTTTTCCGATCAATGTAGTTTATGTCAACGTCTGTTGTCCTACGTGAAAATGCACGAATTCTGGTCAGATTACTTTGTCATTAACAACATTCAATACATTATTCTAGAATTTTATACAAATTTAAGTTATACATATATCATACAACAGTTCATATTGTGGTTACACAAGAAGTCGATGAATCCCGTATTCCACTGTTTCTTTCATTAGAAATTTTAACACCACAGACTCTTCGGAAATATTTTAACTGATATAAAAAAGCCAGAACGGTTAACAAATTTTTATGAGTGCAGCACAAAGATCAACTCATAAAGAGACACATTTTACAACCGTTTGTATAGAGTATCAAAAGTTTTGTGTCTAGACACGTTGAAAATAAACACACCCTCCGGTAACAGTTAAATGATTGAAGTATTAGATTAGAAATTGATAAAAAATAGTTTATTAGAATCAAAATTCAATACATATTCAAAATACATTTAAATATATGATAATTTGTTTATTCAAATTCAAAAAATTATCATAGAATACAATTAATTTAAAATCAGAAAAAAGTGGGTATGTATTTAAAAAAAAAACGTTAAGTAAATAGAAAAAATTGATTGATACAAAATATAATGTGTCCATGATATTCATAAATAAATCTGATATACAAATATAATTAGGTTATAAAATTGATATTTTGGTATTGAAGTGGTTTTTGATCAGATGAAAGTAGAGATTGGATCACATCCTGTGCTTTTTTATTTTTACAGTCTCTAAACTGAACTTTATTATAACATTCAAGACAATTAACAACCTGACTTATACATGTATTGGGTTACACATATTTGATTTGGACACTACGACTGTAGACTACAGATGTGATCTGAATAAAACTGTACAAGAACTAACAGTTACAGGAACTGGTCTCAAGTCTTTATGTTCTTTATATGTCAGTGGAGGTAATGAAAAGAAAAAAACAAAAGTCAGATTTTATTAGATGCTAATGTATTTACTTTTTTTCAAATTTTAGTCTTTGCAATTTTCTATTTTGTTGTACATTTATTCCTCCATAGGTAGAAATTTTGCTTTACTACAATCGGCCACGCAGTCAACTTTGTTGTCTGTTGAAATACCAGCTATTGTAGCTGTAGATGGAAACACTAACGGATCTTTTTTATCATACAGCTGTACACACACTGCTCGCACTGACACTAATCCACAATGGACTTTTTCTCTGGACTCAGCTAAACTTATTAGCAGGATTGTTTTGTACAATCGAGGTATAATAAATAAATGTGAATTTTTAATTTATTAACAGTAATACATCTTGAGAATACACATATGTTTTTACAATGCGAAGCATTATTATCATAGCTGACTGCTGTTCAGAACGACTGAGAAATTTCAAACTTGAAACTTTGGACATAAACAACGTCACTATGTGGAATTATCAAGATACAAGGGACACTTTACAGGTTTATACAGTCACAAGTATACAAAGGAATCCCGTCAGTAGAATTAGAATCACTGCAACTAATGTATTGAATAATGAAGGTGTTCTAACTTTATGTAAAGTTATGGTTTACGGAGGTACATCATTATGCTTTATCTATGTAATAATAATATACAATTATGTACATTCACATCTCTTAGCACCTAAAGATTTTTTTCCATATGTTTTATTTTTACTTTTGCTTTATGTATTACTTTATTTTATATAAAAAACACACATACATGCACACTTTAGATTCTACATATGTGACACTAACTACTTTTGTTTTAACAGGCTTGATAAATAGGTCAGAAAAAAATCATTTAATGATAAATATATATAAATTAATTCTTCATTATTCAGGTATTGAAAATTTAAGACTTATTGTCTAATTAAAATAAAATGAATCACACACATGCAACATGATATCTACGCAGGATTTGAATTTTTTATTTTTACACTAGGCGATAATTTTTGGCGTCTTTTTTTGTGGATACATTTTTTTATTATACAGAATGTGTGGCAGGTACGTGGGGTCTAGAATGTAGCCAGACATGTCCAATAGAATGTAGCACAACATGTCATCAAGACAGTGGCTCTTGTCTCACGTGTATTGATTGTAACAAAGGTAATCGAGCATCAACATAATGATTTTAGATTAATTAGGTTGGAAAAGTACCTCGTGTTTACAAGAATAACGACTCCAATATTTAAATGAAAAAAATGAAATAATTGTTGGGACGGATGGTCGTTCTGCTCTAGTACATGATTAATTTTTAGTGTAAAAGAAGTTGTTATCAATTATATTTTTAGAGATTCATGCGCCCAGTTAATAAAACGTTAACGAATATCATCTATAAGACACAAGGCGGAGAATTAGACGTTTTACGGGCACTAAGTCAAAATGCCCCTCATGGGGTCCCTAAGCATCTTTTCCTTAGCTCTAAAAAGCAATCAAGACAGTGGAAGTGTAGAATGTATCTTTTTCTTTAACCTTGACATATAAAAGAATTGTATGGTTAGCACAACTCCCACTAGCCTTTACTTCCCCAACTTTAGTCAGGTGCTCATTTTTAAAGCTGGACGGACTTGGAAAGGGGGGGGGGATTTGACCAGCTTACAGCAAAACAAGGTGAAACTCCCTTGAATCTCACAGTGGGTCGAACCAAATGTTCTCAGGTCGAGCACTGTCACCACTGAACCATGAGTTAAATTAAACAGGAATTACTACAGAGAGGGGCCATTTGAAGACAGTCACTTAGTATACCTATCAATAAGAACGGGCCTGCAAGTCTCAACAATGTAACACAAATATGTTTGGAAAGTTTCATAGATGAATTCAGCTAATTATAATATTACAATTTTTAGGATGCGAGATGGGCCGTTGGGGAATCTATTGTCAAAATAACTGCAGTGCGAGTTGTTACAATAAAAGCTGTGACGAGAAGACCGGGGTATGTGACAATGGATGTGATGGATTCAATGATCCACCGAGCTGTACAAAAGGTGAGATATTAAATTTGAACTGAAAAAGTTTTTCAGTACATCCTGTATTAAAATTCACGCAAAATTATATGTATGATAAAATATGAAATAATTACATTAATGACAAACCAATATCTTCGTTCTCATCTATGTATTATAAATCAATCTATATTAGTATTCTTGAAGTGTAAACTAAAATTTAGATTCTAAAAGACTTTATATTAACTAACTAATATTAAATTAAACTTTATTTATATTTTTTTCTTCACATGTTAAGCCTATTTAAAAAAAAATGAGGAGAAGTGGTGGGGGTATAAAAAGGTGTGGAGTTAAAAAGAGGGAGGGGTTGATGCACACGGAAGATGTCTTAAATAAAGTCTGTGAAAATACGTATTCATTGAAACATCACTATTCTATCCTATGTGCTGACTATTTCGGTTGAACTGTACCTCTGTCCCTCTCTGTTCTCTTCCTCTATCTCTCTCCTCTCTCTCACTGCCAATTGCACTCTTCCAATCTATCTAAAAATCTGCTAGCTTCTTTTATAAGACCCTAATTACTGAATCTTTTCATCTATGTCCTTGTCTCTTATTGGTCAGTCCCTAATTGGTTATATTCTCTTATTTAAGTCAAGCAGCAGCAACCCTTAACTTTTGTAGTTTAGTGACTAACTAATTAATTAACTCATCCATATTATTGAAAATATAATGCTTGACCTATATTCGTGTAAATACAATGTTTGACTTATAATCTTGTAAATACAACGTTTGACCTATATTCGTGTAAATACAATGTTTGACCTATATTCTTGTAAATACAATGTTTGACCTATAACCTTGTAAATACAATGATCAACACAGGAACTTTGGGACATTGAATCTTTGTATCATTAATGAAGCCCATGTGGAAGTTTGGCGTCAAGCATACGAAATCAGACAGTAGACAATTAGCTTATTACAACATTTGTCTCTTGAAAATACAAGGACGCTTAGCCTTGCTTTTAATTCCAACCTAATCAGGTCACCTCATATTATCGCAGGAATGTATCACCGAAAAATTCAAACTCTCTCTAAACATGACCGACATTATAATCTCACAGTACCTATGGCGCATTTTCGGCCCTTTCCAAAGTGTGTTATTAAAGCATTGGTGACTGTGATCTTTACACTGACCAACGTATCACCTTTAATTGTGTACTTCCCGCTACCAAGTATCACTTACTAGTAATATGATTATTTCTGTTTTTAATATAGATATTTAACAAATGTTGGATTAATTTCACTGTGATAT
Organism: Bulinus truncatus; assembly: GCA_021962125.1. NCBI lineage: Eukaryota > Metazoa > Mollusca > Gastropoda > Planorbidae > Bulinus > Bulinus truncatus. Next base: position 1,238,454 of record JAGDYQ010000161.1, on the reverse strand, counting down.
GTTCTTGTTTTTTTATATCGTCAATTTACAAAAATAAGCTAACGTCATTAAATCATTCCAATGTATTCAACCTTTTTTATGCTGCGGACCCCACAGACATGCTCTGCTTGGGTGGCGGACCCCACAGACATGCCCTGCTTGGGTGGCGGACCCCACAGACATGCCCTGCTTGGGTGGCGGACCCCACAGACATGCCATGCTTGGGTGGCGGACCCCACAGACATGCCATGCTTGGGTGGCGGACCCCACAGACATGCCCTGCTTGGGTGGCGGACCCCACAGACATGCCCTGCTTGGGTGGCGGACCCCCATAGCCCAGAGCGCCCTAGTCTCAACTTTTCATACCTCAAGTTGCGCCAGAATATGTCTTAAGTTCTGCTAACTGGTGGGCTTAACCTAAATTACGCGCAAAACATGTAAAAAAAGAGGTTGGTCAGCATCGGTCCTCACTGCAGTGAAGCCGAGTGGTACATATTCTGGATTATACTTGCGCAGTTTTCCTTTTTTTTCGTCTTTGGCTGTTTGATCATCAGAATATTCTAGGTTCTGGTCAGTTTTGCTCTTCACTAATGTATCCATGCTACTAGCCTTGGACAGTTTACTTTTACAAATATTGATAAACAAATGACCAACAACAGTTTAGTCCCATTGACTCAGATCACACAGGGATAAAAATTAGAGACAAAGTTTTAGACTAGAGAAGGTTAGAGGAGGTAATTATTTGTAAAATATTTCACGTTGTGATGACGAAAACTCACGTTTTATAATTAAATTGACCAGTATAATAAAACTAATACGAATCTCATAAAATATTTTTAATTATTCAGCAAAATTTTAAAAAGTATTTGTCACATAAGCAAGTCACATAATAACAGAACAGCATAATAGGTTCATCGCTGGAATTTCGCACCGTTTCATTTCACCAATGTGTTAGCGATAAGTCCCAAATATCGCTGTGGCCTATTTTCATATTAAAAATTTACTAAAAATCTACTTCCACCCAAAACAATCTGTGGCTTTAATTTAAAATTTACATGCGAAGTGTATACCAACAATTTGATATCAAAAACTTTTGTCTAAGATTATTTCTTGGCCAATCTAGGCTTAGATTTAGATCTAGGCTCAGTAATTAAGAAATATTGCCAAGATGACATGACTCAAAAACTCACTGCACAAGTACATGAAGTATGCAGTCTAGTTCAGACTTCAAACGAAAATATAAGGAAATACCAGCGCAGTTTTTAATTCTACACATTGTTGTCTGTGGTTGAAACATGGACATAGCTAGCATTTTTTGTTTAGCTAACCAATCAACCAAAACAAAGCAATACTTTGTACAAGAAAAATCACTACTTTCCTTGACTTGCCCACGGTCCCCTTTGAAGCTTCCCACGGACCCCAGGGGTCCGCGGACCATAGGTTCAAAACCTCTGTGCTAAGGAATGTTACTGTTGTAACATATTTCAGAATGTGTTTCTGGCAGCTGGGGTCCTAACTGTTCTTTGAGCTGTCGCAGCAATTGTTATAGCAGGACTTGTGACAGAATAACAGGCATTTGTGACAATGGATGTAATGGATACATGGACCCTCCAAACTGTTTAGCTGGTAAAATGATATACATTAAATGATGCACTAGCTTTCTTTTATATTACTATATATTAATCAGCATTTAGCTAACATTAAACATATTCATATAATCATAATTATATTCAAATATAATAAAATTAGATATACAATTAAATAACCCGTTTACACCATTTATCTTTCAGAATGTTTGAATGCCAAATGGGGACGTAACTGTGGTCAGAGCTGTAATACTAAATGCAAGCAACAGCAATGTAACAGAGTTACTGGACTTTGTGATTTAATTTGTAATAGTCGAACAAACTCATCATGCCCTTCTGGTCAGCTTGAAATTGAAACATTAATAAAATTTGAATAAATAAATATCTATAGAGTATAAATCTAAGGAGCCATTTGTTAGTCTACATTAAAAGAATCAATACCAGCTATACATTTAACGAAGCAAATTTATATATATCATCAACAGATTGCAGTATAGGTTTATACGTGAAAACTGAACATCAGAATGTTCTACAAAGTGTAAAAATATGACATGTAATGATCAAGGGTATTGTATTGAATGTCTTCCTGATTTTCAAGGGCATTTTTGCGAAAATGGTAAGAGATACATATTAGAATATTTTGCACTCAAACTTTATATTAAATCATTATATTTAAACTCCGTGATTTTTTGGTATAAGCTTGAACAATATTAATACCAAGGTAATAAATAAAATATGAAATGAAAGAAAACTAAATATACTTAAATGTTTACCTATTGTTTGACCTCAATTCCTGTTTATAGAAAGTTAGTTTTAGTTTTACTCAAATTATTTGATAATAATAATCAACACGTTTCGGCCATTTATTCAAAAACATATTCTTAAACAAGCTTAAAATTAGTATTCAAACATTCTAAAAGCTGTGTATGAATATACTAACCGGGAACTATTTAAAAGAAAAAAACAACTTCTTAAAAATATATAATGTTTACGCTTTTAGTTGTTTTTTTTAGCTGTAGCTGTAAAAGACTCCGAGGCCAGCCGAATGAGTTTTGAAGCAGGTATCGGTATCGGTATCGCAGTTGGTGTTGTCGCTGTTATTATTACTGTGGTTGTCATGGTGATAGTGCAAAGAACAAGGAGTAAACGAAATCAACTTAGCAGTGCAAGAAGACAGGGGAAACAACTCGAGTCTTACGATGGTGTTAAGCAGATTAATGAATACAATCATTCATATGAAACCACCGGTGAACCAGGCAAGTTTTACACTATCTCTCTCTCTCTCTCTCTCTCTCTCTCTCTCTCTCTCTCTATCTCTCTCGGTATCTCTCTCTCTCTCTCTCTCTCTCTCTCTTACTTTCTCTCTCTCTCTCTCTCTCTCTCTCTCTCTCTATATATATATATATATATATATATATATATATAGCTGTTCTTAAGATTTTGGCTACACCCCAGTAAGCAAAGGAATATACGATAGCCCTAGGCAAAGAAACACGTTAGGGCCTTAGGCTAATGTAGCCTAAGGAAAGGTACATGTGGGGCGTAAGGGGGGGGGGTCTTTGGAAATGTTACGTTATGGGACAATAGGCCAAACCACTATAGGTCGGTATTGCTAATCTTGTGGTCCTAATACTCTTTGACAGTCTAGACATTGAGGTAACGGATAAATAAATGTTAGTAGTTTTGTTACTAGTCACCAATCAACTGTTCCTAAACATGTACTGACAAATATGTTTGATAAATAATTAAAAATATTTCTCCGATTTCCAAACAAAAACAATGAACACACACCAACATTACACCAATTCACATGTTCAAACCACTATGAAACATAAGAAATACTGTTTACACATTTACTTTAAAGATTATTCAATTATGGTTTGATTTGCTTTTTTTCACCAGATACAGCTCACAGAAGTGAATTGAAAATTCATCCAAATACGTCAAGTTATGAGAATTCGCCAAACTCTGTTTATGAAACAGTTGGTGACAATGCATTGTGACTTTTACATTAGCTGTGTTTCCATTGAGTTATGTATTGTGACTTTTACATAAGCTGTGTTTCCACTGAGTAACGATGAGCCCAGAGTGTAATACAATAACATGTTGAAACACAGACACATACCACTAAATAAGTTGTACGGTCAGTTCTGGCTACCAAGAGCCTGTCCAATGAACTTATAAAAAAAATTGCTAAACATTTAAACTCTGGATTTGGAGTCCACAATCTATTTATGTCAGTCGGAATGTCAGAAAGTACGTCAGTGAGTCTGTTAGTCAGTCCATCTTTAATTCTGTCTGTCATCCAGTCTATTTAATCCGTTAGATAAGTCAGGTTGTTTATCTATCTGTCAGTCGGCGTATTCTTATTTATTAAGCCCTTGTCCGTAGGTCAAGAAGCGTGAAATCAACAGAGAGGATGATTTTTAAATCTCCTCTTCATCTCGCTGCAATAATGATGTGTTTTTATTTACAATTCTCTGTGTAGTCAAATACTTTGTGACAGTAAACAGTAAGGTTATATTGTGCACTTGGTTTTACACTCAAGGAATTTGTTGCACTTTGTTGAGTTAGACATCAATTAGTAAAATAAAAGTTTATCAGTATTGAAGTATTCTGCGTTCCGTGGTTTTTATAATTGAAAGTATGTATATGTATTATATTTACGAGAGTATGGTAACATAACTTCCTTATATGCATGTCATTACCTTTATGAGATGGACATACTTCTCTAGACTTCAATGGCGATCCTGAAGCTATGGGAAATAAAATTATGAAGCAGGCCATAATATGTTCTTAATTTTGACAGTAGGGCTAGATTAAATACATATGGTTATCATATAGTGTTTATAATAGTTTAAATTAAATGTGAGTGCCAGTGAATGGAACGAGGGGAGAAAAGCAGAGCATTGTCCAGATGAAATAAGTGTCCGTAGTTTACTTATGTCTGGTATATACAGTATGTTACAGATCAGATTAGTGGCCGTGGTTTGCTTATGTCTGGTATATACTGTATGTTACAGATCAGATAAGTGGCCGTGGTTTACCTATGTCTGGTATATACTGTATGTTAAAGATCAGATAAGTGGCCGTGGTTTGCCTATGTCTGGTATATACGGTATGTTACAGATCAGATAAGTGGCCGTAGTTTACATAGAAATTATCTGTAAATTCGAATAAATGTGGAAAATGTTTTGTTATTAGTTTATTAAAAATTTTTGAGTCTGACTCTGTAGGCTTAAGGCCGGGGAGATTTCCGAATGTGGATCAAATCGGACGTCTTTTGACTGGTAACTGTTAGAATGTTAACAGTTAGAATGTTAGCCGTGGTAACTGTTAGAATGGGAGTTGTGACTAAATTAATTAGGGGACGAGTGGTCGTGCGGTAAAGTGGTCAACTGTCAACCAGAAGGTCCATGGTTTGATATCCGATAAGTACCAATGGATATTTCAGTTCATAATTAAAGTTTCCGCCTTATTTCACGTGGTGCCTCCATGGTCATTGCACTATCGGCTATGGTGGGAATGAAAGAAGGGTCCCATAAAAACCTCCCCATTAGTGGTATGTAGGATCTAAGATTTCATCTCATCCTTACAGGGACCTCACACACAATGGGTTTAGCGGTAAAGAGTAAAATCCGTATAAATGTGAGCAAGAAAAATCATTTTATATTAAGATGACTGTTAATTTGGCTTATATCAAACTATTGACAGTTAACAGCGTGATGGTTGTTTTAAAATAACTAATATATCTAATACATATTCATAAAATGTTGAAACAAGGTTAGGGTCTTTCCTGTTCATGTTACAATCTTCAAAAATTCTACCAATAATAAATATATGAGATCACGTTGATAAAATGTACAGGTCATACATAAATGTTACTATGACATGTATTAGCATGACAGGTTTATAGGCGGCGCTGATGCGTGTCTGCTATGTCACAATGGACGGAGCGAGGTGTAGTGTGCCTGGACCAGCTATTGCACTCTCCACTAAAAAACAAATAAACAAATTCACATAAATAGATTCACTGAAAATGTGTCGCATCATTTTCTATTTATTTTTATAGAACGTGGGCCCTAGAAATAATTGTAATAATTAGTACACATTGGCTCACAAGCTTTTTTTTTAGTCAATATAATTCATGTAAATATTTGTATCATCTAAGTCTATTTACTACAAGTCTATTTTTAAAAAAAAAAAGATGTTCTGTATTTTCTTACTGAAATTTTTTTAATGATTAATCTAAGAAAAATCACAGAGCTGATATTGTGTTGCAGTGAAGTCACTACGACTGCTGTAAACACACAGCTGGTATTGTTACAGTGAAGTCACTACGACTGCTGTAAACACACAGCTGGTATTGTTACAGTGAAGTCACTACGACTGCTGTAAAAACAAAGTTTTGCTTGTTTGAATAATCTCATGAATTTCGCAATCATTTTGTAAGATAACGCTCATATACTTTGCTATAATTGCTTCAACTTGATTCAATACATCTCACCTTTTATTTATATCTTGCTCTAAGTCTTATACAATCCAATGACAACACAATTAAATAACTTCCACCTTCCTAGACATTGTTTGGTGCAATACTTTTACCACTTTCAGTTATTTGCTTTGATACATATTTTGAGAATTATAAAACAAAATTTATTCTTTAAAAAAATTCGTGGATCCTTGGAGCAGACCCTTCAGCCGGCGCCGCGTGCCGAATGCTCCGCCAAATTTTCTTCCTCCGTAAATCCGCCAAAAAAAAACGAGGCGCACCGCACTAGCCGCCGTATTTCGTCTGACTAGTCTGAATAGTCGAATGACTATGTTTGCACATGACCTTGCTGCAGTGGCGTTGTGAGGGGTGGGCAGAGGGGGGCATCATGCCCCGGGCGGTACTCACAAAGGGGCGGAAATTGGTATATTTTACATATAATATTATATGGTTTTCAAATTGGGGCGCTAAAGAAGTATTGTTGCCTGTGCTCGAGTTAAGCTCACTACGACACTGCCTTGCAGACCATATGTCTCGAAAAACTTTTCTGTTCATCACGAACTATTGTTTATAACTAGCTGCCATGATGGTGCTACAAATATGATAAAGACTTTAAAGCTTTTGAAGGTTGACTCTTATCAGCACTGCACAGCACACGCAGTGTAACTTCTGCTTACTACCAACAGCATCAATAAAATTGAAAATGTTCTGCAGATACCGCAAAAGTGCCGCAAACTCATTAATGCACTTCATTACAAGACGCAATCGTATAAGATGAGGCATGATTCACAGAGGATAAAAAAATGATAAAGACCCTGAAAGAAGGCATGCCTTTAGTGTGTGAATAGATTGTAGGCGATCAGTTCAGTAGACAATAGTTGATGCCTCTGAGAGCATCATTAACGACATCATTGACAGTCATAGACACAATCATAAGACAGTGAAGGCATCATGTCCAACGCGTTGGAATTAAGCAGTGATGATGATTCAGTCTATACTTGATGTTGCGGATACTCCAAATAATGTTGAGTGTACAGTTATTTTATTCTGATAGTAGATGTAAGAATTCTAGTCAACACTAATAAACGAAGTCGACTCCAGTCGAAGTAACAACAATAATAGTGTTTAATTCTTGAACATGAGCTGACATAAAGGTGAATTCAACAGGAGTACAATAACTAACTATCAATATGCATCCACATATCTCGATGCCCAAAGCTAGACTCTTCTTAAAACAGGCATCCGCATCCTATGATGCCCAAAGCTCGACTAATAAAACGAAGCACATGCGCCCCACTGTCGGTTTAGTATACTTTATTTCTACCAAAATGACGTATACACTAGAACTTACAATAAGCTACAACGCAAGATGGCGGAATGACACCATAGATACTGCGGTGGGCGGAGCCTACCGGATTGCGTCATCAAACTTAAACAATACTATTTCTATGTTCAATGCCAACCTTATCAACTATTCCTCTCGTGAAAATGCACATAAGAAAGATCTGAATTGCATCAAATGCTGATTATGACAAGATACGAATGATCAAGCTGTCAGCTCTCAACCAGCTTGACCATCGATTTCTTGTAAATGATCACATCAAGGTGCATCAGCTGCTTGATCCAGGTTCCAAATTATTGATTTCACGGTCTGAAGCAACCACCATTCTGGAGAATGCCATACAGTCAGCAAAAGCCCGTGGATTCATTATGTCTAGAGCTGATGTATCGCATTCGCAGCTAGTCAGTGAACATGTTTCTGAAGAAACCCGATGTGAGCGATTGCAAATGGAGGTGATGAATGAGTTGAGAACTGAGCAGTCACCTGACGATTATACTAATACTGTATTCTATGTTAATTTATTGGCGTCGAAACAGTTTTCGTTTTGTTTTGTTCTCAATAGACCAGTCAGTTTGCAGTAAAATATTTTAAATAATATACTGTGTACTATAATGAAATGTTTTATAAACCAGCAGTTAGTACTGTTTGTTGTTTTATTGAAAATTTATTTCAGATGTCTGTGAAAATTGCAAACTATTTGACGACGCCTGTTGTCCTCTGTCATGATGTCCTCGCTTTCTGGCGTAACAGTGTTGCATCATCCTAGTATTCTCAATTTACTCAACTGGCTTGTCTTCACCTATCATCATCTGTACAAGTGGAGTGCATGTGTTCGGTTACTGGTTTGATAAGGAACGGCAAACGATCAAACCTAACAGATGATACACTGCATCGCGTTTGTTTTATTTAAAACAATTATAACATGATAGTGCTTATCAATGTAGCGAGTGACAGAAACTGAATGAGTGGAATGTATTCATGCAATGTATTAGTAGGATAGCATATAAAACTGTTTTTTTCTGTTGTTTTAAGTAATACAACTTTTCCCCAAGTATTGTAAAAGTGTTTTATTGCTGAAGTTTTATCAATTCATTATTTTTTTCGCTTTAGCCGAATTTTAGCCAAATATTTCCTAATCAGCCGTAAAAAATTCAGCCGCAAATGTCAATTGAATCAATTTACGGAGAAATCCGGCTAATCATGATATCAGCCGAAAAATTATGTCAGCCAGCCGAAAGTTAAAAAAAAAATCGGCCTGCAGGTCTACCTTGGAGGGAATGTGATCTCTACTGCTGCTGCCACTCCTGTGCTAATGACTCCTGTGCAAATGACTCCTGTGCAAACGACTCCCGTGTAAATGACTCCCGTGCAAACGACTCCCGTATAAATTACTCCCGTGTAAATGACTCCCTTGCAAATGACTCGCCTGTAAATGACTCCCGTGTAAATGACTCCCCTGTAAATGACTCCCGTGCAAACGACTCCCGTATAAATTACTCCCGTGTAAATGACTCCCGGGTAAATGACTTCCGTGTAAATGACTTCCCTGCAAATGACTCCCGTGTAAATGACTGCCGTGTAAATGACTCCCGTGCAAACGACTCCCGTGTAAACGACACCCTTGTAAATGACTCCCCTGCAAATGACTCCCCTGCAAATGACTGTCGTGTAAATGACTCTCGTGTAAATGACTCCCTTGTAAATGACTCCCCTGCAAATGACTCTCGTGTAAATGACTCTCGTGTAAATGACTCCCGTGTAAATGACTCCGTGTAAATGACTCCCGTGTAAATGGCGCCCGTTTAAATGACGCCCGTGTAAATGACTCCCGTGTAAATGACTCCCGTGCCTACTCTCAATTTGGATCTCAAGATAATATTTTTATAATACATTGCTATGTTCTGTTCAGTATTTAAATTAGAAACTTTTCGCTTTCCTCTGAATAACCCTTGTTGAATGTAAATAAATGCTATACTTGTCCTATCTAATACTTTCAATAACATTTCAAAAATCCTATATATACCTGTGTTGTTTATTGTGGTGTGTCTACACGGAGACTCGGTATGTTTAGAGCTAAACAGAATTGAGAATTTTATTTTTGCCTTTTCAACAATCCACGTAGGTGCATTTTATACATCCTGGTTGTCACATATAACGGTGTGTGGAAGTTATTTTTTTACTTCAAACTACAAACCTATATTTAGATAACTTGTTAGTGGTAAATAGACACCAGCCCAGAACATAATGACTTGTTCCATCAGATCTGATAAAGGGGAACATATTACAATTAGTTTTGTTAGTTCTAAATACATTTCATACTGAGATTCAAGGTAAGATATGCAGTTTTCTTAGACTTTAAGAGAAAAATTGAGAAATATTTGAGATTACAATAAGGCAATTGGATTTTTAAAAAAGGAAGAAATAAAAAACTGAATGAACTGTAACCTTTATTTGTATTTTGTTTTATATCAAAGTTTAAAACACTCCAAGAAATGTAATAATATTATATGTATAGATATTGTATGAAATAATGTTTTAATTAGTTATCTATTTTGTATCTTAACAATTATCTAAGTAATATCTAAATTAAAGAAATAAATAATAAAAAGTACCGTCTTGCCAGCTGCATGTTCTCCTGGATGGTTTGGCTCAAAGTGTCAGTACATGTGTCACTGTAGTACTGATGCTACTTGTGACGTCACTGGTCAGTGTCCATCACAGTGTGCTAGTGGATGGTTTGGACTCGGGTGTCAGTACCGTGAGTATAGTAGACCACGGTAATACAGTTAACGTTTAATTTTTATTTGTAATTTTGTAATTTAATTTAATGAGATTTAAAAATAAATGTTTACAGAAGATCTGTCAATCATACCTGGTGCTACCGTCACAACTTCACCAACACAAACAACAACAACATGGCTGACAGATGGAAGTGACACAAATTGTAATACTGACACAAACATTCAATTAGTGAAGATTTCATGGAACACAGCATATCCGTTTACTTGGTTAAGACTTCAAATAAAAGATTCATGTATGCAGAATTTTTAATTTATTTAAGATCAGATTTCATTTCTTTTCGAATTCACGATCAATAGTAAATCAATTTTTCGACATTGAAATTTTATATATACGTTCATTCATATTACGCTTTCTGGAATGCTGTTAGCAGAAATGTTTCCACTCCATACAGCAGTGTTTCCCTAAGTGTGGTACGCGTACCCCTGAGGGTGAGCTAAGAATTTGATATGCAAATATTTATTTTTACAAGGGGTACTCATTATTAAGATAAAAAGGGCTACATACGTCTCAAGTTTGGGAAACACTAGCCTTAGAGTGTAATTAATAAAGTATCAGTAGGCAAAATAGTTTTCGAAAAATACCAAAGTTTAAATACATTTAAAAATAGCAATAAATATTAGTAATGAAGGATTATATTGTAATTATGTAGGCTATAGCTCTTATATATTTATACGTAATTCCTATTTATTTTGACGTCATACTCAATGTATATTTCAATAATGTATTAACACAGCAAGTGTATCATTTTATTGCTCTTGTTGCCTCCCAGTCGATGCAAACAAAAATTTCGTTTATGGTACATTAACCTTGGGGGTGGGGGTGGGGGGGGGAATCTCAAACTTCCCCTGTCCCACCTCTCAGGTTGACCTCAGATACATCTGGTCACCTTATTACAGATTCACATTTCATCTTTGCAGTACATTTAATAGTAAAGGTCAGATGACGATGGTGAATTAATAAATTTTAATTCTTCATATATAACAGCTGTAAAAATATTTAATGTAACATTCAAGACCATAAACAGCCTGACTAGTACATGTAGTGGATTACAAATATTTGAGTTGGATGCTACAACTGTAGACTACAGATGTGATCTGAATGAAACTATACAAGAACTAACTGTTACAGGAACTGGTCTCAAGTCTTTATGTTCTTTATTTGTCAGTGGAGGTAAAATATTTATTAAAATGTAATCAATCAGAGGAAACTTCAAAATATAGCTAATGATTGTAACTTTAGCTATGTACAACAAAGTATACTTGTAGAAATTATTTCATGGTATGACATAAAATATCATGATATATGGAACCTTTTATTGTAGGTAAAAATGTTGCCTTAAAACAAGAATCGAGTCAAAGCTCTACTCATGATAAAGCTTTCCCTATGTTAGCTGTTGACGGGAATACAAATGGAATTTTTACAAAAGGCTCCTGTGCACATACAAGTGAATTTGATCCAACACCAAGCTGGACACTAGCACTGGACACACCTAAAGTTGTCAACAGATTTGTTTTGTATAATCGAGGTATTTCAGTTATAATAAACTCGAAAATGATAAGTAAACAAATAAGCACACGCTTATCAAACGTTTTCATAGGCTTATCAAAGGTTTATCAAAGATTTATCCCAGGCAATCAAAGGTTTATCACAATGTCCAAAACAATTGTTAATTAAATTTTACTTGTATTTTTGTAAGTAATCTACAATTAGCTAATTTGTTTTTTAAAATGTTTTTGTTCTATTTTTATTATTTTTCCACTTTTACTAAAGTAAAAGAAAGTCTTCTCATAAGGCTAATGTTTTATTTAATATAAAATGGCTAACATCCGAAAGTTCCTAACAAGTATTTATTATTTCACTATTCACTGTTCATAAAAATGATTTTCTGCCGAATTCAAAATAGATCCTAGCGACTGCTGTTCAGATAGACTGAGATATTTCAGACTTGAAACATTGGACATAAACAACAACATTCTGTGGACATATCAGGACACAAGGGAAACTTTACAGGTTTACACAGTCACAAGTGTACAGAGATACCCTGTCTGTAAAGTTAGAATCACTCCAACAAATTCAATCAATAATCAAGTAGTTTTAACATTGTGTGAAGTCATGGTGTTTGGAGGTATGACTTAATCTATCTATCTATCTATCTGTCACATTCATTAATAAATGAAATCCAGAACATTCTCCTATTGTATCACTCGAGAGGGGGGAGATATATATAGGATAGACAAAGGCTTTTGTATTCCCAGGTGTGGTCAGCGCGTCTAGCACTAGAGATTAACCCCCTTTCATTCGCACACCACCTGGGAAATGTCTCTAAGGGAGAAGGATGGGTTCTTTGTCTCTTCCCCCCCCCCCTTATCTTGAAGGTTGGAACTGTCCATGAGTGATGGACAGCGGATCACGCGTGATAAGCGTGATCTACAAGCTCGTCGGCCATTGGTCAAACGCACCGCGGGAGAATGGATAGCGAGGCTGACCTTCCGGTCGAGTTGGCGTGGACTGGAGTTAGTTAGAAGGAGTGAGTCAGCGCTGGTGAGTCAGTGAGCGCGGACCAGTGGAAGAGAGAGGTCGAACTCAGACTCTCGCACCGGGGTGGGGGAAATAGGCTGTTAGCCTAAGTTCCTTTAGAACTACCCCACCCCAGGTAACTATTCTAATTTTGTTGTACATATTGTTGTTGTAGTAGCTTGTAAAGCTACGGCCCTTCTTAGGGCCTGCTGGTGTTCGTTTTATGAGGTAAATAAAGATGTTGTGTCGTATTTACAATTGAATTGTGGATTCATTTCTTGTTGTGTTGTGCGTCCTGTAAACCCACGTGGCTGTGACAAATATAAATGCTGGCCAGAACTCAGTAGGTGATCATACCCATAGACAGCGACCGCAGGGACCCCGCAAGGGGGCCTTGACACTATCTATCTATCTATCTATCTATTTATCTATCTATCTATCTATCTATCTATTTGTTCATCCATCTAACTACACACCCATATATCTATCCATCTATCCTTCTCTATCTATCAATTAATTCGTCGATCGATGTATTCATCATCCATAAATCTATTATTTGTATACATATATCCATCCATCAATCTACCTTACTATCTATCACTTTAAAAAAAAAAAACCAGCATTATTTTCTTTCACCTAAATGTGTTTTTAAAACACACAGTAAACACGGTGAAGCGAAAACGTTTTCTTAGTTCTAGGGTTGATACAAATACATTATAGGCCATACATACATATATAATATATATCTACATATATAAATTTATATATTTATAGCAAAGTACATTGAAGCCTGAGGAGTAATATAAATTATATAATTTGTTTGTTGGTTTTTAAGCCCATTTCTGTATTGTGTATACCGTAGACTCGTTGAAAAATACTTGCAAACACTCAAACTATAAAATTGTCTTTGTTTAGATTGTATTCCAGGTACTTGGGGGCTAGAATGTAATGAGACCTGCCCCCGCAAATGTAATAATACATCATGTAATCAAGACACAGGAGTCTGTCCGTTAGGTAATTCTTTTTATTTCTATCACAATAGCTAATGTGAGCACATATTAGTTTAGCTACCCTAAAAAGTGTGAAGTCCCTGTAAGTATGAGATGAAATCCTATAAACCACGAATGTGACGGTCTTTCATCTCAACATAGTCGATAGTCAATGACCTTGAGGACACCACGGGAGATATGGGCCTGAAAATCTAGGGTGGTCACTGCATATTGAACCAGTGACCCTCATGTCAACAATCGAGAGCTTTACCATAAGACCATCAGTCTCAGCAGCTTTATTCAATAAATTTGTTATACTTGTGTGTTAATCTCTACTTATCAAGTGTCTAAAGATTGCCAATAATTAATATAACAATTTAGAATATATCTATTTGTTCTAGGATGTGAAAAAGGATTTTGGGGTGACTTTTGTCAAAATAGCTGCAGTGTTAATTGCTACAACAAAACTTGTGATAAGAAGACTGGAGTTTGTGACAATGGATGCATTGGATTCAGCAATCCACCCATCTGTACTGTAGGTATGTCAATGCAGATGAAATTAAACCGAATGCTAGACATTATTGATGAAACAATTGTTGTAAACAACGTTGACTAAAATGAATCTCTTTAAATGACAAAAAACATACGTCTCTCAGGACAATATGTGTGATGTGAGAATGATGTGGGGTCAGTTGGCATGTTTGAATTGGATTGCTTGGGTTTGAGCGGGAAATGTGGGAAGGTCAAGTCGAGAATGTTTATGGAATGGTGGTGGACAAGTGTGACCACAAGGGCCTGACTGTGATTGGATGGATGGAGATAAGAAGTGTTGCCGTGCAGGGGATTTGTATCGTTGCCGTTGTAATACGATGGCAGTGTTTGTAGCGGAAACTAAACAATGCGAGTCTGACCAAGATAATGAGAGTGGACAGAACGAGTCTGATCACGGTAAATTGATGACGTTTATTGTATGTGACACGTGTTAGAGAGAGAGGACGTGGGTGAGTGTGTTATAAGTCTGAAGTGAGTGTATTCATGCACTGACCTAATTATATTATTGGTTTGGTGTCTGAAGTGAGTGTATTCATGCACTGACCTAATTATATTATTGGTTTGGAGTCTGAAGTGAGTGTATTCATGCACTGACCTAATTATATTATTGGTTTGGTGTCTGAAGTGAGTGTATTCATGCACTGATCTAATTATATTATTGGTTTGGTGTCTGAAGTGAGTGTATTCATGTACTGACCTAATTATATTATTGGTTTGGAGTCTGAAGTGAGTGTATTCATGTACTGACCTAATTATATTATTGGTTTGGAGTCTGAAGTGAGTGTATTCATGCACTGACCTAATTATATTATTGGTTTGGAGTCTGAAGTGAGTGTATTCATGTACTGACCTAATTATATTATTGGTTTGGAGTCTGAAGTGAGTGTATTCATGCACTGGCCTAATTATATTATTGGTTTGGAGTCTGAAGTGAGTGTATTCATGTACTGACCTAATTATATTATTGGTTTGGAGTCTGAAGTGAGTGTATTCATGCACTGACCTAATTATATTATTGGTTTGGAGTCTGAAGTGAGTGTATTCATGCACTGACCTAATTATATTATTGGTTTGGTGTCTGAAGTGAGTGTATTCATGTACTGACCTAAATAAAATCAGCCACCGCTGACAACATCCAATATTATAAATGTTTTTTTTCAATTTTTTCATTTGATCATTTTTAGAATGTTTACAAGACAGATGGGGCCAAGACTGCAAGAATATTTGCAGCAATAACTGTTATGATGGTAGCTGTAACAAATTAACTGGTGTTTGTGACAAAGGATGTAATGGATTTAGTAATCCACCAATATGTACAGCAGGTAAATATTAACATGTTAAGTTTTGTTATTCCCAATTTCGTCCTATATAGTGAATTTTTCAGCCAAATTCAAAAGGAGTTTAGCTTATTGTTTGCAAATTGTACATTAAAAAGCAAATAATATATTTGACCTTTATTAAAAAATATATTTTATTTTAGAAATTGACATATTTTTTACAATGTTACTGTTGAAATATTTTTTAGAATTTTACTGTTGAAATATTGTTTAGAATGTTACTGTTGAAATATTGTTTAGAATGTTACTGTTGAAATATTGTTTAGAATGTTACTGTTGAAATATTGTTTAGAATGTTACTGTTGAAATATTTTTAGAATGTTACTGTTGAAATATTTTTTAGAATGTTACTGTTGAAATATTTTTTTAGAATGTTACTGTTGAAATATTTTTTTTAGAATGTTCTACTGGGAGATGGGGTCCAAACTGTAAATTCAGCTGCCGTAGCAATTGTTTTAACAACTCTTGTGACAGATTTACTGGTACTTGTGATAATGGATGTAATGGATACATGGATCCTAATGACTGTCTTGTTGGTATGATGCCTATTTTAAACATGTAAAGCTGCATAAATTGATTACACATTTATAAAAAAAAAAACATTTGAAATGAAATTTAATGGTATCTTATAAAATGCAATTAAATACTGCATTTATATCTATCTATCAGAGTGTAAGAAATCTCAATGGGGACATAACTGCGCAAATAATTGTAGTACTAAGTGCTTCCTGCGACAATGTAACAGAGTTACTGGACTTTGCGATCAAATTTGCGATGGACGAATCAACTCTTCTTGTCCATCTGGTAATTTTTGACTAAATAAAAAGTGTTTGTAGAAAAGATATAGGACATGTGTAAACTTCGATCATTCACATAAATTAACTTTTCTGTATTTTATTAATGTTTTAACAGATTGCCCTAATGGTTTCTATGGAGATAACTGTACAATGGAATGTTCTTCTACATGTAAAGATTTAACTTGCAGCGGTCTAGGCTACTGCATTAGCTGTCCACCAGACTATCGTGGTCACTTTTGTGAAAAGGGTATATTACTAATCAAAAGAAAATTTCCGTATTTCAATCTTTGCTAACTGTAATTTAAATTACTCAACATTCTTGACAAATATATCAGCGCTGAAAATTTCCCTACCTTTGTTAATGCTTTGAACAAACACACTCACACACAGCCCGGAATGTTGAAATGGAGTTACCACTTTAACTATGCGGAGATTTGAAATGGAGTTACCACTTTAACTATGCGGAGATTTGAAATGGAGTTACCACTTTAACTATGCGGAGATTTGAAATGGAGTTACCACTTTAACTATGCGGAGATTTGAAATGGAGTTACCACTTTAACTATGCGGAGATTTGAAATGGAGTTACCACTTTAACTATGCGGAGATTTGAAATGGAGTTACCACTTTAACTATGCGGAGATTTGAAATGGAGTTACCACTTTAACTATGCGGAGATTCGATGGTACTTTGAGAGTCCTATCTGCATGATGAATGTTTCATTACACAATCTGATATTACATTAAAAGAACAATATCAAAACCGTTAATTTAGTAATCTATTGGGTTGCGAGATCAACAATCTTATTGCCACATAGTTTATTTGGATTACATATTACATTTTACCGAATACCATCACGGTACATCTGCAGGTGTGAGATGGTATCGTACTTTCTCTTGCAATTTGTTGATAAATCAATATAAAATGGAATATACACACATATATCATAAAAATATTTTCTTCCTATTTATAATGCTATGCAACATAAGCACATATATCTGACAACGTTTTCTTCCTATTTATAATACGATGCAACATGCACACATAAGTCTTACAATGTTTTCTTCCTATTTCAGCGGCAATGAAAACACAAGAGAGCATAACCATGACCTTTGAGGCAGGTATCGGTGTTGGTATCTCAGTCGGTGTTGTAGTTGTTGTACTCATCGATATAATCATTGTTATGGTACAGAGAGCAAGGTATAACAAACATAAGCAAAACAGTGCTAGTAGACAGGGGACACAACTGGAGTCTTACGACGGCATTAGACCAATTAATGAATATAACCATTCATATGAGACCAGCGGTAAACCAGGTAAGTTTTTATTTGTTGGTTTCTTTAAATCAAAAATTGAACAAAAAAAAAAACAACGACAATAACAACAAACACACAAGAAAACAACAACATATCCAAGTAAAGTATATTTGATGAAACACGTTTATAAATTAATCCTTTTTTGGTTTTATCTACGTGCTTGATAAAAAAATAATTTTATGTTAAATTTAGATCAAATATTAAGAAAGTTCCACTAGATAGTTTTTTCCACGCTTTACCTTCTTTTATTTCTTGACAATTGCAGCTAATACCAGAGACCTGAAAATTCCTCAAAAGACAAACCACTATGAAAATTCAAGCTCAGTATATGAAACCATCAGTGAACCAAATAAAGATTGATGAAGTCTTTACTACGTGTATTAATGTGATTGGAATTGTTATCCTGCTTAAACTGGAACCTAACTATAGTAGTAGTAGTGCTTTTAATCAGTAATCTTGTTTTACAAAATATAGATTAATAAGTTTATTTAATGTGCAGAGATTTATATAAAATAGTGTACAGTTTGTTATATTGAGACCAGCACCAAGCCCATCATCGCGCGGGGGCAAACATTATTCTTTTGTGTCCAACATCTTGAATGTCAAAATAACACATTTTACGTTCTGCCAGTAAAAATTTAAAGAAGTAAAAAGATTTATAATTAACCCTTAACTGACTCGACTTATTCTACAGTTAAATACCTTTGTATCGAACGTGGTTATACTGTATAATTGATACAGTTATTATACGCTTCCCACCAGAGCTGTACTTATATATTTGGCTCTTAGAGAATGACATATCATAAGGCTCTAGGTAAAGGTACCCTTGGGGAGCCCAAGGCAAAGCTACATTGGGAGATTATGCAATGTTACATTTGGGGCACATAGGCAAAGCTACATTGGGAGATTATGCAATGTTACATTTGGGGCACATAGGCAAAGCTACATTGGGAGATTATGCAATGTTACATTTGGGGCACATAGGCAAAGCTACATTGGGAGAGACTAGGCAAAGGTTCCTTTGGGTGGCCCTGACAAAAGTTGGGGATCCCTAGGCAAAGTTACACCTGGGTGCCCAAAACAATTTTATACTTAGGGACCCTAGATAAAGGGAACTAAAAATGTACAAAGTGTATGTATTTATGCCATACAAAATACCAAAATTATGCTCTAAAAATTATGCTCTAAAAATATTACTTAAAACTACTAACTATGCAATACATCTTTATACATTTCAAAATAGTGTTTGTATAAAGTTCTAAATTTGAAGTACAAGTATTTCTAAGTAATTCTTAACCTTATCGTATTTAAAAAAAATAATTGTGTTAACAATGTGCAATGAACAAATCGACATGTTATAACACATTCAATAATAGGCATTCATATGTCAAACAGTTTTAGTATTTCGTTCAGATTAAGAATAATGTGTTTGATAAATTGATATTGAATTTACCAGAAATAAAACAAACTATATAAAAATCGGCCATTCGAGTTTTATTATTTGTATCTTCATTCTATTTATGTTCACTTATATTTAATCATTTTTACAATCTTCATTGCTAGAACTAAAACGATTGTTCCTTTTCAATGACAAAACCGAACTAATTCGATGAATTAAATGAGCGTTGGGCAAAAACTGGTTTTACCTCCACCCCACACACATTATTTTTATTCAGCACTGCATGCACTTACCCTCTTTTGGTTTATGTGGATGTATTATGTTTTACACTGATGTCTCCTCTTTGAGAGCAGTAATGTAGGTCCTTGACGTGTCTTTCTACATTCTGAGGGTACACTGCTCCATGCTACAGTACAGGTAGGCCTACACAGTCATACCTGCTGTGGTGTTGAGTCACGTAGCAGGCTGGAGATTTTCTTGAAACTATTGGTTGTTTTAAACGGAAATTATATGTCGTGTCGTTATGACATGTGGTGTTTTTAATGAGACTAGCATGCTCTGCTGAGGTAACCGGACGATGAAATGTAGTCACATAGGTAGGGTTCGAAAATTACGCGTAAGATTGAAGCGCGTAATTTACGCCAAAATTACGCGTGCCATTAATGCCCAATTACTTGAAAGTGTATGTTGTTTTTGTTGCTCACGCTCATTGATTCCTAGTAGGTGTATTTTTAATAATGTTTTCAAAGGTTTGTACTTGTAATTAGCCGGTTATACTAATTTGCCCGTCGTCCGCATCTGCCACGTATTTCGTCGTTTACTGACTGCATCAGCGGCGGTCATATTTGGCTGAGTAATACCGTCTAATACGGTCGACGCGAGACGGGTGCAATGCGCCGCGAAATACAGCCGCCGCGGGTGCCGAACTCAGCAAAAGACGGCACACGCGATCGACGCTGGTGCAATCCGCAGCGAAATACAGACGACGTGGGTGCAATACGCAGCGTAATATGGCCGATGTGATCGACGGAAGCACTATACACAGTAAAATACGTGGCTGACGCGGTCGATGGACAAATTAATAAGACTCGTACGCGTAAATTACGTGAGAATTCCCGCACACCATTAGAGCCTTATTGCTTATAAGATGTTCAATTTATTTTGTTGCCCATGTGCACTGATTGCTGTTAGTAGATGTATGTTAGCCGATGTTTTCTTATCTTTTCACTTCTAATTATGCATTTATGCATAAATTACATTCGCCATTAGTACCCATTAGGTATACTCGAAAAATTATGTTCGTTATATTACTCACTGATAGTTAGTTGGTTTATTTTTTAATGTTTTCTTAGTTTTCACTCGTACTTTACGTGTGAAATACGTGAATTATATATATAATGTATAAAAAAAAAATTGGATGACCTCCCCTTTTGGCTTGCGGCCGCTTGCCATACAGCTCATGGCGGCATTGTGTACTTAATCAAAAATGTTTATAATTTAGGCTTGTGGCCGGATGTAGATGGTACTATTAATCACCGGAATTAATTAATCGCCACTGTTAAACACAAGAATTTGCGACAGAAACAACTAAAAATTGCCGGCAAATATGCATTTTTTAAATTACCGTAATTTACGCGTAATTTTCCAAAATTACGTTACCGTAAATTACGCATAATTTACCGTAAGTTACGCGTAACGTTACGTCACTTCGAACCCTACCCATAGGATGGACTATCGTGCGGCCCTTTCACTCAGAGCCTAAGGCAGAGGCTTTGAGAAATATACGACGGCTCTAAGCTAAAGTACTTACCATGGGCTACCACAGCGTTTTATTTGGTATGAGTTAGTAGTTAAGTCTGTAAAGGGGGGGGGGGGTGAGGGCCATAGGCTGTGGCCTAGTTTGTCTATCCATTACACTGGGGCTCAGTCATATCACTGGGTATAGACAGCCCTGCTTACGCTGATGGGGCCCAGATGGTATGATTTCAATATCTCAGTTCAAGTGCTTACAGCCATTGGATCTGGAATTCCGGTCTTAACAATTGCGGGGCCCTATGCAAAACGGATTGCGCGGGGTCCAGTCTGGTAGGGATAAGGAAAATAAGTGAAAATTAAGACTTTGTATTAGGAAATAAATAATTCTTTGTATTTTATTCATCCTTTACTAAGTACAAAATCACTATCAAATTATTTTTACTTTACGACCTTTGCGTGTAGTGAAGTCATACAGTAAATCTTAAAAATTCTGTTTCCTACATAGATCAGGCTCAATAGCAGGAATAGCCAAATTGTTCAATCCATCTTCGTGAATTGTTGACCTCAAGTAGTTATGTATTAGTTTGAGGCGCTTGAGGCTTCTTTCGCCCCACAGTTACGGGTATTGTTTAAAATATTCTGAGTTCAACAAAGTAGTTGGGGGAAGCGGTGTACAAATAAAGGGACAAATAAGCCAAAACTTCTAACGGGGTTTAGGCGGTCTCAATGCCTCGTTTATTTTATGTAGTCACTTTGAATAATCACGATTGTTGTGTAAAAACTAAGACTAGTGCAATAGATACACACTTTCATGTTCACTCATAAATCAAGATTGTTGTGTAAAAACTAAGACTAGTGCAATAGATACACACTTTCATGTTCACTCATAAATCAAGATTGTTGTGTAAAAACTAAGACTAGTGCAATAGATACACACTTTCATGTTCACTCATAAATCAAGATTGTTATGTAAAAACTAGGACTAGTACAATAGATACACACTTTCATGTTCATTCTAATTCACAAGAAACTTCGGTAGCCGTGGCTCATTAATTAATATAAAATAAAACAAACATAACTACCAATAACATAATCCCACAACATGAATAATCAATGATATAAACTACATACACCGATCTCCATATAACTGCTTAATCACTTGACTTCTAACACATTAGCTCCTACTCACAAACATTGTCTAACATTTCCACTTATCACTCTCTTCTCATTAACTGTCCTCGCACTAACTGAACTCTTTTGATCTTCGTGCTGCATTGTTACACTCTCTGACCTCTCTCTCCATTTCTCTCCCCCCTTTTTATCCATGCCCACTGCACAACTAGTCACAACTTTCCTCCATGTGCTGCATACTCCCACTCACGAATATCTGAACCAGAATTTGACCCACTATCCAACCACCTTGACCTTGACACACCTATCTCCACACCCAGTGGCGCAACCATCAAAAAATGCTGGGGGGGGGGAGGGGGGGCTCACATTTTGAAAAAAGACAAAAGCACGCCGCAGTCGAAACATTTTTTAAACTCGTCGAATCAAAACTAAAAATTATAATTAATAAAGAATTAAGGATAGAACAGATTATTACGAATTTGACAGTCTTTTTTGTAAATTTAATTAAGTATTGATGATACAAAAGAAAGACTGCTGTGTCCATCCGATTTGCCTTACCTACATGTGACAGGCAGAGTTTGGTAGAATACGTCTTCCATTTCATCTGCTAATTCTAGCCTACATATATATCTACTGACTGGTCTGTTGATGACGTCATTGCTTGCTCGAGGCTCGCTGTAAACTTTTGTATGTCATCACGCTGAAGGCTCTTGAAGCTGACAATAAACCCATATAGATTGTGGTTTGATTTCAGTTGTTCAAATCTCAACTGCAAGGATTGAATTACAGCGTCCACAATTCTGTTGAAGCAATTTATCCTGTAGTCAACTTTAGCCTTTCCAGATGTGAAGTTTTTCACAGATTTATCATAGTGTCTTTTCCTTTGACGTTTGGCTGGAAAGATTACAACGACTTTCATGTCAATTCCTTCGCAGTAACAAGAATCTGAACAAATCCATCAACTCTCAGTTTCCTAAGCCAAGTCATCAAGTTGTTGTACGAATCCATTGCTTTGCTCAAATCTACTGTTTCACCTTGAAGTTCTTTACTCACTAAATTGACTTGTAAGAGCACCTCGTACCATAACACAAGTGATGCTAAGAATTTATACTGCTTCAATGTTTCATACAGTGTTTCTGCTTCACTTTTAATTATCGCATCCTCTTGCCTCTTCAGCTAATTCATCGACTGCGTCACAAATGTCAGGCAATTAATAAGTGCTTTGACACTATTCTACATTTCCACCTTGTTTCGCACAGAGGTTTTACTGACAGATTGAAAACATGATTTCTGAATAATGATCATCTCTTTGTATATGCTGAAAAGAAAGTGTACACGCGTTGTATAGTTTAAAAAAAGGTTAACACATCGGGGCATGTTTTGACAATGTCAGCTATAACCAAATTGTTATAATGATGTATTCGTGGAGTAAAAAATGCTCTGCTGTTAATATTTAAAAGCCTTTTTTGAACTTCAGAATGGACACCTTGCATGTTCGCACCATTGCCATAAACTTGTCCACGAATATTTTCGACATTTAATTCCAGCTTCTACAGCTCATTCACTAGTACATAGCACAAGTTCTGTCCAGTAGTACTTTCCACAGGAAGAAACTTAATAAAACATTCACGTACAACCACAGTCTCTTTCACATAGACCCCATCTGATAATGACATCTGCTCTCTTTGACTTATGTCTGCAGTACAATCCAATATCACTTAAAAATACTTTGCATTCTTGATGTCACGAAGTATAGCATTTATAACAGCATCAGCTACAAAAGTAATGAGTTCGTTTTGAATCTTCTTTCCCAGGTAATGATCATGAATTTCTGCACTGGTAACAAGTAGAAGATGTTCCCCAATTACTGGATCAAACTTTGAAAGTAATTCTACTAGACCCAGAAAATTCCCATTATTTGGCTCTTTCAATTGTCCCTCGGAAAGCTAAATTGCGCTCCGCGAAAAATTGTCACCTAAATGACGAGTTTAGAGGTAAGCTACCCGAGCAGCTACAATTTTGTTCAATTTCATTTACTTGTCACTTGAAACAACGACGTATTAGATAAAAAAAACACTGTATAAAATAAAAACATAATAAAAACACTGACCTATACATAAATATGTTTTAAGCATTCAATTTAATATTTTACACCCAGAGTTAGCGCGGGGCCTATGTTAGTGCGGGGCCCACTGCGGCCGCATAGTTTTCAATGGCCTAAGACCGGCCCTGATGTTTGTTGATTTGATAAAAATTGAGTTTAGTAATTGATGAGTTACTTTGGGTTATATAAGGTGCTTGACAAACACTTTCATAATATTGTAGTGCAGTTTACTTTTATTTCATATTATTTGTCTTTCTTGCAGGTCGTAATGTTCCGTTACATTAAAAGACAGACCAGACTAGCGTGTCCCAAGAGGGAATCTCTAGGGAAATAATCGACTTTATCTCTGAAACCCAGACTCAATTTCAATACATAAAATTTGCTCTCATACATGGCCATGGAGACAAATGCCTAGAGTCAAATATGTGACCCACTGCATGCAGGTAGTGATGAGGCAAAAAGATCAGGCTGACTACCTAAGCGCCTTCCAGTCACCCAGCATCCAGTCACCCAACCTTCCAGTCACCCAATCTCCCAGTCACCCAATCTCCCAGTCACCCAGCATCCAGTCACCCAACCTTCCAGTCACCCAACCTTCCAGTCACCCAGCCTCCCAGCCTCCCAGTCACCCAGTCACCCAGCCTCCCAGTCACCCAGCCTCCCAGTCACCCAGTCACCCAGCCTCCCAGTCACCCAGCCTCCCAGTCACTCAGCCTCCGAGTCACACAGTCCCCCAGTCACCCAGCTACTCCAGCACTGTAAAATTGAACTATTCATTTTTTTATATTTTTTTAGAAAGCTGAATGTATCATACAATTTCTTTAGCACAAAATCTTCTAGGCCAGACGCGCATAATGTTTTTTATAAAAAAAATTCTGAAGTTAATTTATTTCAATATATATATATATATATATATATATATATATATATATATATATATATATTAATGATAAAGAAAATAAAAAATATAAGCAAAAATAGAAGTACATTATAACATCAATAAGAGTCAAATACTTTATTTCACGATGATCGTTCAGTGATATTTAGAATCGAAAAAATAAAAATTCAAAGTAAAATTTTGAGAATCCAATTAAAAAAGTTATAAAAAGCTGACAGGGAATTATTTAGTGAGAGAGGAAGTAATATTTTTTAAAGAAAATTTTAGCTTTGACATTTACTTTTTGACAGCACGATAGCTAAAGTTATATCAATCAGAAATCTACTTCTATCGTACATAAATAGCCAATACATCAGCCTCGCCTACGTTCCCGGTGGTCCAGTTGTCTCCCGTTGATCCTTTAGCGTAGAGAAACACTGGAAAGCTGCTGAATCTTAAAAATAAGCAAGAAGTACTCTTGCTGTCGACGGCTATAAGCCAGCCCCAGTCGTTAGGACAGCCCCCGAAGTCCCTGTTGATAAAAAAACGTCGGTTTGGATCTACTAATCCTACTATACTGAAACTGTTTGTCGCGCTGGTCTTGAGGTCTTTCCACGAGGATCGTACCAGTCTTTTCTGGCTGAACCAATTGGTGAGGTCTGACCCCTTTCCGTCAAACACCAAGTAACCAACTACTGAATTTCTCTCGTACAGCACCACGGCTACCTGGAAAATACCTGCCCAGCTATTAAAAATTTTATTGTTCCTGTAATGGGTGTCGCACTTCAAGCTGGAATCGACCTATAAAATAAAAAGACGAAATTGTATGTAGAAATCAATGACGTCATTTTCAATTTTTTGTATTACGTATAACATTTACTGAATAGTATCTAAACATATTTTATTAACATGAGGCTATAAGATTTACCTGCTTGCAACCAACTTGAACCTTTTCTGGGATCCCTGCGCCGGTCATGAAGGCATCATATACGGGTTTGTTGATATATGGGGTCCCTCGAAATGCCAGTGTCCATCCTTGAGGGAAATTTTCATCTGGACTCAAGTCTGAACAAGACATGCACTAAAATATTGTTTTTTAAAATTATAAATATGAATTGACTTGTAGTCTGTAACAGAATAAATAATTAAAGACGAGACCGATTAGTTCCAAGTTAAATGAACGATCGATACAATGGTCTATTATATATCTATTATGAAAAAAGGGAATCTCAGAGATCGAAGTACTTGGTACAGGTCATCGTGATTGGGGAATTCAAAGTGTAGTGAAAGACAAACTAAATGTATAAAGTAATGAGGATTTGACTATTATTTTGTATCATATCACTGTAACTGATTAAATGATTGTTATTATCACTATGATGTCTGTCTAAACGGACATAAGGCTTTTTATTTATTTGCTGTATTAAACAAGACAGACGATAAGTCAATAATGAATATTATAGGAAATAACATTTTAATACGCGACGTTAAACAGATCAAATATTGTACTTTTGATTGACTTGAGTTGTTTTTTATGCACACATCTTAAATTACTCTGCAATGTGTGCCATAAATATTATAATTATTAATTTACTAAGTCCCTGTAATGATGAGATGGAATGGATTCCGCAAACCACAAAAGGGACTGTCTTGATGTGCCCATCCCAACATTAGCTGAAAGTGCATTGTCCTGGGTGGCACAACGGGAGATCTAGCGGGGACTCTTTGGTATTTTTTGTATTAAAATCGAATACCGCGAGATGAGAGAGATGTTATGTAATTGGGTCACCAGTTATGAGTTATAGATACAGAGTGATGGGGACAGGTAACATGTGGCGGTCAAGAGGTAAATAATAGAGGGGAGGGGTATATGTATTAAGTGAATGGACAGAAATAGTTTAGTTTCAAAGCAGTTAGATTTAAACGGATAATCGATGGCCGATAAGTTTGCTGTAGCATGATGTTGCAGTTGTATTAGTTTGGTGTAGTGTGTTCTATGGGAGCCCTTCTTAAAAGTTGTATTAGTTTGGTGTGGTGTGTTCTATGGAGGCCTTATCAGATGTGTTAGTTTGGTGTGGTGTGTTCTATGGATGACCTAAGCAGCAGCGGTGTTTTTTTTTGTCTATTATGATGTCTAGGGCCCAGTTTGAAAACGCGAATTGGCTTCGATGGTTTATATAATGATTTTATATTTTTTTCTATGGTGTAATTGTAATATTTTAGTGGGCACGAAAACGTTTTATCAAAATGAAATGTGCTGATATTGTAATGATAAATACCATCACATTTAATATATTACTTATAGGAATACTTCATGATCTTTAATTAAAAGAAAGAACACTTTTAAAATTAATATCTCTATACCTGTTTTAGCTGTGACAACGATGTCTTGATGCTGGAGATTGATTGGGCCAGTGAGTCGATTTTCTGATGAAGTTCATGTGACGAAGAGCTCTCATCTTTTCCACATACTTAAACAAATTTCAAGAGTGTCACTTACAATTTATAAATATATATTTATTGCTATTAATTTTTACGCAAGAATACAAAAAAAAAAAGAAAAAGTGAAAAATGTGTACTTTCGTTTCAAATACTTGAAATAGATTCGTAATTTCTATAAACAATAAAAACAACAAATCTTTCTATTTTTTCATAAAAAATCAAGGAAAGCACAACTCAGAGTATACTGGTATGTCCATGCACAACTCAGAGTATACTGGTATGTCCATGCACAACTCAGAGTATACTGGTATGTCCATGCACAACTCAGAGTATACTGGTATGTCCATGCACAACTCAGAGTATACTGGTATGTCCATTTCATCACATTTGAAAAGCAATAGTCTTTGAAAAATTCCGCCATTTTAAAATTATCTTTTAAACGTGTGTCCCATTAAAGTTAGGTAACATTGATTATGCACTAATATGTATAATTTATAATCTGTGGTGGTAGCCATGGAGATTATAAACATACCAGACTTAAACTATATTATGACACTTTATACTCAAGTGTAAGTACATATCAGACAGAAGGTCAAAAATAAAGATTAAATATAACGCAACAAAACTAGCCGTGATATAAAATATTAGGCACTTCAGTCATTAGCACATTACACATGGCCATAAATACAGTGGCGTCACTAGGAAGTGCAGAGTTGCGGACCGCACCCGTGGACACCATCATTGTGGTGACACCAACATGAACAATTCTAAATTTTATATCAGAAAGAACTCGGTCGAGTCGGTTTTATAACCGATCATAGTCCAAAACATGAACAGGGTACCACCATCCAGAACAAAAATAAAATGCACAATGTTCCACCATACAGAGCGTCTGGAGTTAAGTAAATGAATACAACTCTTGAGCTGGTTGAGGTGCTTTCGAGTATGACTCAGTGTTTAAAGAGCACCTGAGAGATTTATTAATACATCATACATGTACAATCAAAGTATCCGTATGTTATCTATCACTGGTAACTCAAAATAGTTTATAAATGTCCAGTAACATCACATTCAAATGAAGGAAATCCTGATTTTGATATAAAGGTGAGAAGTATTTTGGAAATATGTTTGAAAGCACACCTGACATATC
This sequence comes from Bulinus truncatus, assembly GCA_021962125.1. Taxonomy (NCBI): domain Eukaryota; kingdom Metazoa; phylum Mollusca; class Gastropoda; family Planorbidae; genus Bulinus; species Bulinus truncatus. Next base: position 1,209,887 of record JAGDYQ010000161.1, on the reverse strand, counting down.
ACACACATATCACACACTGACAAGATGTTTGACATCACACCTGACATATCACACACATATCACACACTGACAAGATGTTTGACATCACACCTGACATATCACACACATATCAAACACTGACAAGATTTTGATCGCTCTAATTTTCTATGATGTTATCCAAAGTTGAGCATTTAACAGAGATACAAAGGTCAGTTAATTGTTCACCCCCCACCTCACCCAATGATTTTTTTGCCTTTTGTTTGCTTAAGAAGGGATGAAAGTTCTTAATTAATTTAGCGAGGTTGAGGACTGCCCATTTTAGGGGCTTACTAGAGCCGCATTGGGCCGTCACTGCTATGTGTGACTGAACTACTGTCATGTGTGTCATGCTCCCTCCCTGTCACTGCTATGAGTGAGTGAACTACTGTCATATGTGTCATGCTTCCTCCCTGTCACTGCTACGTGTGAGTGAACTACTGTCATGTGTGTCATGCTTCCTCCCTGTCACTGCTAAGAGTGAGTGAACTACTGTCATGTGTGTCATGCTCCCTCCCTGTCACTGCTGTCAAGATATCATAGAGTAGGTGAAGGGAGTATGTTTGAAAGGATGTGTTCACATCTTGGTGCGCATGTTATAAAAAACGAAACTTGTGGCGCTCTGTTAGTGAACAGCCGCTAGTGACGTACAACGCATAGATTTTTTACGTTTATTTCTTTTGCATTCGCCCATGCCATGTAACGGCTTATGTACATACATGTTTGATGTGTGTGTTTATTATGCATTCACCATATTTGATATAACCGATGCATTTACATGAAGAGGTTGATGTGTGTGTGATAGGTTGATCGTTCTGGAGGTATGTTGTATAGTTTAGACAATACGTTGTATACTGTAATATCGAAGTAGCATTGTGCAGTCATAAATATGCATATCGTACATGATGTTGTTTGTAACATGTAGGCCCTGAATCTGGAAGTAACCTTTAAGTCGTATCGGACGTGAAATGGCCCTGCCTGAAGTGCGCCGTAACAGCCCTGACATCTAGTCGTTCTGGAGGCATTTGAGACCCGGACGGCCCAGGATTGAAAGACCGCCTGACATTATAATGTAATAACTGATCTATTATAATTTAGTCTATTTATTGAATGTAATACTATTGTGGTGATGCAAATCGTCATATAAATCCTATATTTTTCTGTATATTCAGTTATAAAGTGGTATTAAAGTTATTATTTTTATTATTTATACAGAGTTATTGATTGTATACGTCATATTCATTATATATATATAAATGTTAATGTGTATGTCCAACCTACGGGGACCTGGGTGAACCTCTCGCCAACGTACCCCTAGACCACGAGTTGTTCAAATTGGGTTGTGACAACTACTATGAGTGAGTGAACTACTGTCATATGTGTCATGCTCCCTCCCTGTCACTGCTATGAGTGACTGAACTACTGTCATATGTGTCATGCTCCCTCCCTGTCACTGCTATGAGTGAGTGAACTACTGTCAATTGTGTCATACTCTCTCCCTGTCACTGCTATGTGTGAGTGAACTACTGTCATATGTGTCATGCTCCCTCCCTTTCACTGCTATGAGTGAGTGAACTACTGTCATATGTGTCTTGCATCCGTTCGTAAATCACGAGAGTGCTGTCTTTATTTACTAATATTATTGCAGATATTAGATATTCGTATAGGTAAATAATATTTTTATTTTGTATATTTTAGTACTGTCAAAAATTGACTGTGTGTGTGTGTGTGTGTGCAGGGGAGAGCATCAGCGTGTAACTGGAGACTGAGAGGTGTACTGAGTTTTAATGTGTGTAGCTGGACTGTGAGGACAGTTAGTTGACGTCCAGTTGTTGGAGCGAGAAGTTGTGGTAAACACCTGGTATGCGAGGTCGTGCGAATATAGTGTCATAGGTACATCGTATTCAAGTGGTCAATTAAAGATTTTAGTATTGCATTTCAAAGTTGGAGTTAGTGTTTTGTGTCACTGAAGGTGTTGATGTGTTATTACTAATAACCGTAGATAAGGTGCTTCTGATAAGTACAATGGTTTTCAATGCCTCGTTTGCAAACAGATCTCAGGTAGTTCGCTACACAATTTAAATTGAAAGAATCAGAAATCTTTGTACGCTTAATTATAACTAATTACCATTTATGTTATAAAACTAAACATTTATATAAGTCTGCAAAGTTAATTAAACGGGAAATTTTCAAGTGAAATTAATGACAATTATATTTACAATTATTTCTTTTTGTTTTTATTTTCAAAAGGGTCGCAAAAACTAAACCGGCTTCAGTGCGGATGGCGAATAGTAAAAGTTTGATAACCATTGTATTAGCTTACCTGCATTGACACCAGTATAAAGAAAAAACGCAATCACACAGTAGAAACCCAACATGACGATAGGTTATAATCTGTTATAGCTCTCTCACTATCTACGCTGTATTTGAGCTATTGGAACATCTTTGGGGTGAGATTCTATTATATATATATATATATATATATATATATATATATATATATATATTGATGTGTTGTTACATTAGCATATGTATGTGTTTGATCAAACACTTTATTCTTTGTGTAACTTATTAAAAGAGCCTGCATACATCTACTTGATGTCCCCTTTCATCAAACAGTTGCGACAACTCACACGAGAAACATGTTCACAACCATTGTTTTTAATATATTACGCTAATGTCTTTCTTTTATCTCCGTCATATCCACACTGTCCCCTGGTCTAGTATCGCGTTATTTATGGAGATTATGACCACGTTGGGTTAAGGTGGTCAGTTCAGCCTTATAGAGAAATGAAATGCTCGGAGTGTAGGAGAGATGTAGAGGCAGGCCTGTAGCCAGGTCAAAGTAAGCAGGGGGCACCAATACCCAGCAAGGGGGTACTTTCTCATTTTAGTTACTTTTTCTTTATTTTTTCCTCTTTTTCTTCTTTTTAAGCGGGGGGGGGGGCACTCCACACCTAGCGGGGCCCCCAGTGCCCCCCCTTGGCTACGGGGCTGTGTAGAGGTATTGAGAGGTAACCAGTATGACGGCCACAGGTCAGTGAGTTAGATATATCACAGTTGGAGAGATAGATGGATAGCAAAAGAGAGAAAGAAAGAAACAGAGAGAGAAATTGTGACAGAGAGTTTGATAAAGAGATTTTGTAAGTGATAGAGATTGAGAGAAAGAGAGAGTATACTTAATTTTTCAAGATATATGTAATAATTGTAGCACATTGAACATTTGTATTTTACTGTGAGTTATAATATTTAATCTTTCAAGATATATGTAATAATTGTAGCACATTGAACATTTGTATTTTACTGTGAGTTATAATATTTAATCTTTCAAGATATATGTAATAATTGTAGCACATTGAACATTTGTATTTTACTGTGAGTTATAATATTTAATCTTTCAAGATATATGTAATAATTGTAGCACATTCAACATTTGTATTTTACTGTGAGTTATAATATTTAATCTTTCAAGATATATGTAATAATTGTAGCACATTCAACATTTGTATTTTACTGTGTGTTATCATATTTAATCTTTAAGATATATGTAATAATTGTAGCATATTCAACATTTGTATTTTACTGTGAGTTATTATATTTAATTTTTCAAGATATATGTAATAATTGTAGCACATTCAACATTTGTATTTTACTGTGAGTTATAATATTTAATCTTTCAAGATATATGTAATAATTGTAGCACATTGAACATTTGTATTTTACTGTGAGTTATAATATTTAATCTTTCAAGATATATGTAATAATCGTAGCACATTCAACATTTGTATTTTACTGTGAGTTATAATATTTAATCTTTCAAGATATATGTAATAATTGTAGCACATTGAACATTTGTATTTTACTGTGTGTTATTATATTTAATTTTTCAAGATATATGTAATAATTGTAGCACATTCAACATTTGTATTTTACTGTGAGTTATAATATTTAATCTTTCAAGATATATGTAATAATTGTAGCACATTGAACATTTGTATTTTACTGTGAGTTATTATATTTAATTTTTCAAGATATATGTAATAATTGTAGCACATTCAACATTTGTATTTTACTGTGAGTTATAATATTTAATCTTTCAAGATATATGTAATAATTGTAGCACATTGAACATTTGTATTTTACTGTGAGTTATTATGTTAAAAAAAAACTTTTTGCATCCAACATTTTCTGCCAGCTGTTTAATATTTGATCTGTTTTGTCTTTAAACTTAACTGGTACATGTTCGTCAAATGAATAATTTATGTTAAAATGAAAAGAGTATATGTAGTTTAGTTCTTTCTGTGTGACGTTCACATGCATTCATGTACGCAGATAAAAGAGTAGGTGAAAGAGCAGGTAAAAGAGCAGGGGAAAGAGCAGGTAAAAGAGCAGGTGAAAGAGCTTCAATAGAATCATTTGACATTAGTGATATACATAATTACATTTAGCATTCATAAACAGTGTTCGTTGTAAGGTTAAAGGGTAAATATGAAATTTCAGTGACATAACAATGGAGCATACTTTTACAAAGAGATAGAGTATTGCACTGGTACATATACATTGGTACATATACATTGGTACACATACATTAGTACATATACATTGGTACATATACATTGGTACATATACATTGGTACATATACATTGGTACTTATACATTGGTACATATACACTGGTACTTATACATTGGTACATATACACTGGTAGATATATATTGGTACATATACATTGGTACATATACATTGGTACATATACATTGGTACATATACATTGGTACATATACATTGGTACTTATACATTGGTACATATACATTGGTACATATACATTGGTACATATACATTGGTACATATACACTGGTACTTATACATTGGTACATATACACTGGTAAATATACATTGGTACATATACATTGGTACATATACATTGGTACCTATACATTGGTACACATACATTGGTAAATATACACTGGTACATATACATTGGTACATATACATTGGTACATATATATTGGTACATATACATTGGTACACATACATTGGTAAATATACACTGGTACATATACATTGGTACATATACATTGGTACATATATATTGGTACATATACATTGCTCATATGCCAACAATGGTAGTGTGATAGGCACACTACACCCTATCAATAATAGAAATAATTTTTTTTTTAAACTTGCTGTTGTTATTGTCATTAAAATAAAACATATTGCTTTTTCAATCTCTTTTATTCAGTTATGTTCTGAAACTTCAACTATATGCATGTATAACAAAATAACTAGTTAAGCCTTAATTCTGAAGCTACTTTGATTTTAAAAAAAAATTCAAAGATATAAAAATTGAAAAATTATAAGCGAAAATATATCTACATCAAAATATTTAAAAGAAAAGTCAAATACTTTCACGATGAAATTGCAGCGATTATTAAACAAAAAAAAAATTGCAAAGTACTCGGATGGCCGAGTGGTGTAGATACTCGACTGTCGACCTAGGAGTCATGGGTTCGATCCTAGGTGAGAAACATGGGATTTTTCCAGGTCTCATTTGGTGCAAAGTCGTCCCATAAGTCCACCCAGCTTTAAATGGGTCACCTGACTTGAAGTTGGGGAAGTAAAGGCGGCTGGGCGTTGTGCTAACCACACAACCCCTTCATATGCCGAAGGTTATAGAAACAGATGAATTCTACACTTCATCTGCCCCGATGGCCCAGTAGGGCTAAGGGAACTTTACTTTTTTTACAAGTTACAAAAACTCACACGGACTAATTAAGTGATAAAGAAGTAATAGTTTTAAAGAAGTAATAGTTTTAAAGAAGTAATAGTTTTAAAGAAGTAATAGTTTTAAAGAAGTAATAGTTTTAAAGGAAAATGTTATGACATTTACTTTTTCATAACAAAATAGTTAAAATTACATCAATCTGAGATCTGAGATCAGCTTCGCCCACGTTCCCGGTGGTCCAGTTGTCTCCCGTTGATCCTTTAGCGTAGAGAAACACTGGAAAGGTGCTGAATGTTAAAAATAAGCAAGAAGTACTCTTGCTGTCGACGGCTATAAGCCAGCCCCAATCGTTAGGACAGCCCCCGTAGTCCCTGATGATGTAAAAATGTCGGACGATGTTTTTGTTAGGATCCACTTCTCCAACGATACTAAAACGGTTTGTCGCGCTGGTCTTGAGGTCTTTCCACGAGGATCGTACCAGTCGATTCTTGCTGAACCAATTGGTGAGGTCTGACCCCTGTCCGTCAAACGCCAAGTAACCGAATTTCTCTCGTACAGCACTACCGCTAGAAATTGTCACCTAAATGACGGATTTAGAGATAAGCTACTCGAGCAGCTACAATTTTGTTCAATTTAAATTACTTGTCGTAATCAACGACGTAAAAGTTAAAAAAACACTAAAGAATATAAGTTATAATGCTTTAATTCAATAATTTAACCTAGAATTAGCGCGGGGCCTATGGAAGTGCGGGGCCCACTGCGGCTGCATAGGTTTCAGTGACCTAAGGCCAGTCCTGATAAGAGGAGGTACATTCGTGATGTTTATTGATTTGATAAAAGTTGAGTTTAGTAATTGATGAGTTACTTCGGGTTATATAACGTGCTTTACAAACACTTCCATAATATTGTAGTGCAGTTTACTTTTATTTCATGTTATTTGTCTTTCTTGCAGGTCGTAATGTTGCGTTACAACTAAAGTCAGACCAGACCAGCGTGTCCCACGAGGGAATCTCTGGGGAAAGATTCGACCTTATCTCTGACTTGGCTGTTGATGTAAACCCAGGCTCAATTTTAATACTTACAAGTTGCTCCCACACATGGCCATATAGATTAATGCCTGGAGCCGAGCACCTGACCACTTCCTGCAGGTAGTGATGCAGAATGAAAATCTGGCTCGCTAACAAAGCACCTCCCACTCACCCAGCCACCCAGTCATATGCCACCCAGCCGTCTAGCCTCCCAACCACCCAACCACTCAGCCATCCAGCCTCCCAGTCACCCAGCCATACAGCCTCCTAGTCTTCCAGTAACCCAGCAACCCAGCCTCCCAGTCATCTAGTCACCTAGCTACAGCCACAAAGCCACCCAGCCATCCAGCCTTCCAACCACCCAACCACCAAGTCTCCCAGTCACCCAGCCATAAGTCTCATAGCCACCCAGCCATTCAGCCATCCAGTCTCCCAGTCTTCCAGTCACCCAGCAACCCAGCCTCGCAGTCACCCTGCCACTCAGTCACCCTGCCACCCAGCCACCCAGTCACTCAGTCACCCTACCAGTCAGTCACCCTACCACTCAGTCACCCTACCACTCAGTAAGCCATCCAGTAATCCAGACGTGTATACTGTTTATATAATTCACTTAGGTTTGACCACTGAATTGTTTTTTTTATTCGTATGTTAATTATTCCAGATTGTATGTATAACAAAATAACTAGTTAAGCCTACATTCTGAAGTTACTTTGATTAAAAAAATAAATTCAAGGATAAAAATAATAAAAAAAATAAATGCAAAAATAGAACTACATTAAAACATCAATAAGAGTCAAATACTTTATTTCACGATGAACGTGCAGTGATATTTAGAATCGAAAATAAAAGCAATTTGCAAAGTAAAATTTTGAGAATTCTCTTAAGAGTTTTAAAAAGTTAGAAGTGAAGTAATATTTTATTTTTAAAAGAAAATTTTAGTTAGGACATTTACTTTTTGACAGTACGATAGTTAAAGTTACATCAATCTGACATCAATCTGACATCTACTTCTGTCGTACATATAAAGCCATGACATCAGCCTCGCCTACGTTCCCGGTGGTCCAGTTGTCTCCCGTTGATCCTTTAGCGTAGAGAAACACTGGAAAACTGCTGGTTTTTTCAAATAAACAATAGGTACCCTTGTTGTCGACGGCTATAAGCCAGCCCCAGTCGTTGGGACAGCCCCCGAAGTCTCTGTTGATGTAGAAATGTCGGACGATGTTTTTGTTAGGATCAACTTCTCCCAAGATACTGAAACGATTTGTCGGGCTGGTCTTGAGGTCTTTCCAGGAGGATCGTACCAGTCGATTCTGGCTAAACCAATTGGTGAGGTCTGACCCCTTTCCGTCAAACACCAAGTAACCAACAACTGAGTTTCTCTCGTACAACACCACGGCTACCTGGGAAATACCTGCCCATTGTTTGAGAATTTGATTGTTCCTGTAATGGGTATCGCACTATAAGCTGGAATCGACCTATGAAACAAAAAGACGAAACTGTACGTAGAAATCAATGACGTCATTTGCAATTTTTTTGTATTACGTATACATTTACTGAATAGTATCTAAACATATTTTATTAACATGAGGCTATAAGATTTACCTGTTTGCAACCAACTTGAACCTTTTCTGGGATACCTGCGCCGGTCATAAATGCATCATATACGGGTTGGTTAATGTATGGGGTCCCTCGAAATGCCAGTGTCCATCCTTGGGGGAAATTTTCATCTGGACTCAAGTCTGAGCAAGACATGCACTAAAATATTGTTTTTTAAAATTATAAATATGAATTGACTTGTAGTCTGTAACAGTATAAATAATTAAAGACGAGACCGATTAGTTCCAAGTCAAATGAACGAACGATACAATGGTCTATTATATATCTATTATGAAAAAAGGGCATCTTTGAGATCGAAGTACTTAGTACAGGTCATCGTGATTGTGGGATTCAAAGTGTTAAGACAGACAAATTAAATTTTTAAAGTTATGAGGATATGACTATTATTTCGTTTCATCTCTCTGTTACTGATTGAATGATATTATTTAGCGGATATCATTATTATCACTATGAGGTCTGCCTATACGGACATAAACCTTTTATTTATTTGCTATAGTAAACAAGATAGATGATAAGTAATGATAAGTATGTGTATCTTTGTTGCAATTCACATTCCACCCCTCTACAGTAAATAACGAATGTTGTTGCAAATACATATTTAATTAGCGACGTTAAACAGATCAAATATTGTACTATTGATCGACTTGAGTTGTTGTTCAGAACACATATAAAATTAGTCGGGAATTTTTTGCCATATATATTATTATTATTTTATTAAGTGTATGGAGTCCCTGTAAGGATGAGATGAAATCTATTTGATCCTTTAAACCACAAAAGGGACTATCTTGATGTTCCCTTCTTTCATCCAAACCTTAGCCGACAGTGCATTGTCCTGGGTGGCACTACGGGAGATATAGCGGTGACACTTTGGTATTTTTTAAATATAAATCGGATACCGCGAGATGTGCAAGATGTTATGTGATTGGGTCATAAGATGAACACCAGTTATGAGCTATAGATACATATTCATGAGTTCAGGTAAAATGTGACGGTCACAAGGTAATGAAAAGGGGGGGGGGTATATAATATATATTAAGTGAATGGAATGAAATGGTTTAGTTTAACCTAGATTGAAAGAATAATTGATGGCCGACAGTTTGATGTAGCATGATGCATGGGGGCCAGTAGCAGTTGTGTTAGTTTGGTGTAGTGTGTTCTATGAAGGCCCTTAACAATTGTGTTATATGGTGTAGTGTGTTCTATGGGGGCCCTTAACATTTGTGTTCGTAAGATGTAGTGTGTTCTATGAAGGCCCTTAACAATTGTGTTATATGGTGTAGTGTGTTCTATGGGGGCCCTTAACATTTGTGTTCGTAAGATGTAGTGTGTTCTATGGGGGCCCTTAACATTTGTGTTCGTAAGATGTAGTGTGTTCAATGGGGGCCCATAGCAGTTGTGTTGGTAAGATGTAGTGTGTTCTATGATGAACCTTAGTAGCTGTGTAGATTTTGTGTAGTATGGTGTGTAGGGACCCTTATCAAAACACGAATGGACGGGGATTGTTTCGATAATGATTTGATAATTGATATATTTATGGTAAAATTAAACAATTTTATTGAGCTCGAATACGTTGACTCTGTCTTATTTAAGTGTAGTCTGCTGATATTGTAATGATATATAACTGGGAACAATTGTCTAAAATATTCATTTTATACATTTATCATACTAATTATTGGAATACTAAATGATCTGTAATTATAAGAAAAAACACATTAAAAATATCTCTATACCTGCTTTAACTGTGACAGTGATGACTTGATGCTGGAGATTGATTGGGCCAGTGAATCGATTTTCTGAAGAAGTTCATCTTTTCCACATTGTTAAACAAATTTTAAGAGTGTCACTTATATATATATATATATTACTATTGGTATTTTTTAGTGATAAAAAGTGAAAAATGTGTGCTTTTGTTTCAAATACTTGAAATAATAAAAAAAATAAATTAAAAAAAAAAGACAATAAAACTGCTTATTTTCCCATAAAAATTCAAGTAAAGCACAACTCAGAATATGTCCATTTCATCAAATTTTAACAGTACTCTTAGAGTGTCTTTGAAAAATTCCGCCATTTTTAAATTATTTTTTAAGTGTGTGTTTCAGTAAAGTTAGGTAACATTGATTATGCACTAATGTGTATAATTTATAATCTGTGGTGGTAGCCATGGAGATTATAAACATTCCAGAATTAATCTATATTATGACACTATACTCAAGTGTAAATACAGATCAGACAGAAGGTCAAAAATAAAAATTAAAAATAACGCAACAAAACTAGCCGTGATATAGAATATTAGACACTTCAGTCATTAGCACATTACACATGGCCATAAATACAGTGACTTCAGTCATTAGCACATTACACTTGGCCATAAATACAATGACGTCATTAGGAAGTGCGGGGGATGCTGGCCATCATTGGGGTGACACCATCATTGGGGTGACACCATCATTGGGGTGACACCATCATTGGGGTGACACCATCATTGGGGTAACACCAAAATGGACCATTCTAAATTTCATACCAGAAAGAACTCAGTATAGTCATAGGTAAAAACATGAGCGTTAAGTAGCACAGGTCGCCAACATCCATAGCAAAGGCACAGGGTGCCACCATGCAGAGCAGTATCACAGGGTGCCACCATGCAGAGCAGTATCACAGGGTGCCACCACGCAGAGCCGTAGCACATAGTGCCACCATGCAGAGCAGTATCACAGGGTGCCACCACGCAGAGCAGTAGCACATAGTGCCGCCATGCAGAGCAGTATCACAGGGTGCCACCACGCAGAGCCGTAGCACAGAGCGCCACCATGCTGAGCAGTATCACAAAGTGCCACCATGCAGAGCAGTAGCACAGAGTGCCACCATGCAGAGCCGTAGCACAGAGTGCCACCATGCAGAGCAGTATCACAGGTTGCCACCACGCAGAGCAGTAGCACAGAGTGCCGCCATGCAAAGTAGTAGCACATAGTGCCACCATGCAGAGCAGTAGCACAGGGTTCCACCATGCAGAGCAGTAGCACATAGTGCCAACATGCAGAGCAGTAGCACGTAGTGCTACCATGCAGAGTAGTAGCAAATAGTGCCACCATGCAGAGCAGTATCACAGGGTGCCGCCATGCAGAGCAGTAGCACATAGTGCAACCATGATGTGCAGTAGCACATAGTGCCACCATGCAGAGCAGTAGCACAGAGTGCCGCCATGCAGAGCAGTAGCACGGAGTGCCACCATGCAGAGCGTCTAGAGCTGAGATAAATGAATATAATTCTTGAGCTGGTTGAGATTCTTTTGAATATGACTCAGTGTTAAAATATTACCTAATGAGATTAATGAGGACAATATACATGTGCAATTAAAGCATTAGTACCTTATCTATCACTTGTAACTCAAAATGAGTTTTTTAATGACCTGGAACATCATAAGAAGGAGATCCTTATAGGGATATAAAGGTGTGAAGTATTTTGGAAATATGTTTTACAGCACACCTGACATATCACACACTGACAGGATGTTTGATCGCTCCCATTTTCTACGATGAGCTATCCAAAGTTGAGCATTAAAAAGAGATACAAAGGCGGAAAAGCCATATAAAGGCAGCATATATTTATCTTGAGAACATCAAAGAGTGGTCAGTATTTGATGTTTATTAATTCATTTATGAGTGGGGCTTCCTAGAATCTCTGCCAACACTTTCACTGAGCCTGCAATTATGTATCATTATCGGAGCTTTTCAAAATCTGAAACTGATAACACTATGTAATAGTCAAGGCTTTCTGATCTTGCTCTGTTTTCTAGTGAAAGTGATATGTTAAAAGATATTGATATTGATGTAGTGATTGACGGATTTGCAGCTTCGAAGACCAGGTAAGGAAAATTTAAAAGACTGATTATAGTCAAAATAACAATAATTTGTCTTTGCTTGGAAAAAATTCGAAATATTTTCCATTGTTCATGGTGAAAGTCTTGAGGTAGGTGACACCCTGAATTTTCCGCACCGGGTGATACCAACCTTAATGACAACAAGGCATAAAAATATAGGAAAAGTTTTTTTTTAAAATAAAATGACTTTAAAAAAAAAAGATAATTAGATTATTACATTATGCGTTAGGACAACTAATTTATAATTTATCTTCACTTATAAAAGGCCATGACGTCACTGACTGAAAACGAGTCTTCAGTACGGGCAGCGAATAGTAAAACTTACAGAAATATGGTATTTTAACCTTAAAAAATAATTATCAGCTTACCTGCATTGACACCAGTATAAAGAAAAAGAGCAATCACACAGTAGAAACTCAACATGACGATAGGTTATAATCTGTTATAGCTCTCTCACTATCTACGCTGTATTTGAGCTATTGGAACATCTTTGGGGTGAGATTCCATTATATATATTTTGATCTGTTGTTACATTTGCATAAGTATGTGTTTGATCAAAAACACTTTATTGTTTTTTTTTAAACTTAACAAAAGCCTGCATACATTTACGTGATGTTTCCTTTCATTAATTCATTGTAATGATATCAAACAATTGTGACAACTCACACGTGGAAAATGTTCGCAGCCGTTATTTTTTAATGTATTAAGCTAATGTCTTTCTTTTATCTCCGCCATCTCCACACAGTCCCCTGTATTGCGTTATTTATGGAGATGATGATCATGTTGGGTTAAGGTGGTCAGTTCAGCCTTATAGAGAAGTAAAGTGCTCGGAGGGTAGGGGAGAGGAAGGGGGTTGAGAGATGTCCAGTAAGACGGCCACAGGTCAGTGAGTTTGATATATCACAGTTGGAGAGATAGATGGATAGCAAAAGAAAAAAAGAGAGAGAGATTATGAGAGAGATTGATAAAGAGATATTGAGAGGTATTGAAAGAGAAAGAATGAGAGAGTTATTTGAGAGAGAAAGAGAGAAAGAGAGAGTGATAGAGATTGAGAAAAAGAAAGAGAGAGAGAGATTGAGAGATTTATTATATTTAATTTTTCAAAGTATGAGTAATGATTGTAGCACATTGAAAACTTTACTGTGAGTCATTATATTTAAAAAAAAAATTTGCATCCACCATTTTGTGCCAGTTGTTTAGTATTTGATCTGTTTCGCCTTTAAACCTAACTGCGTACATGTGCGCCCACTGTGTAATTTATGTAAAGTTGAAAAGCGTCTATGCAGTTTAGTTCTTTCTGTGTGACGTTCACATGCATTCTTGTAATTAGGTAAAAAAGCTTGTGAAAGAGCATCAATAGAATCATTTGACATTAGTGATATACATAATTACTTGTTAATAGGTCAATATTCTTAAGTTCTGTTCGTTGTGAGGTTTGTAAATGTGAAATACCACTTTCAATGACATTTATAACAAGGGAACATATTGTTACAAAGAGATAGAGTACTGCACTGGTGTATATATATATATATATATATATATATATATATATATAGAGAGAGAGAGAGAGAGAGAGATTACTCATAACGAGGCTTAGAAAAATTAGCAGCTGGAACAATTAAGCTGAGAGAAAGTTAGAGAGAGTAAGAGAGAGAAAGAGAGAGAGAGAGAGAGAGAGAAAGAGAGGGAGAGAGAATGTACGACAAGGAGAGAGAGTGAATACGATATGGACTGAGAGACCTCGAAGGAGTGAGAGATAATGCAATATTTAGAGAGAATCGGATAAAGAGTAGGAGACAATGAGAGACAGTTAAGGTGAGAGAGAGAGAGAGAGTGAGAAAGAGTGAGATATTGAAAGAGAGATAGAGAGTGAGAGTGAGTGAAAGTGAGTGAAAGAGAGAATGTCAGATTGAACGATACAGAGAGAACATGTTATTGAGAGAGAGAGAGAGAGCTAGAGTGAGTTAGAGTTATTGAAAGAGAGAGTGTGAGTGAAAATGAATAAAAAAAGTGAGAGTGTGAGTGAGAGTGTGAGTGAAAAAGAGGGATAATGAAAGAGAGAGAGAGAGAACGGTATTGAGTGAGAGTGAGTGAGAGAGAGAGAGAGAGAGAGTAAAAGACAAAGAGTCAGTGAAAAAGACAGGGAATGTGAGAGTTAATAATAGATAGAGTGAGTGAGAGAGTGAGTTAAAGAAAGAGATAGTGAGAGTGAGTAAAAGAAGGAGAAAGTGAATATGAGAATGAGAGTGAATAAAGAGAAAGTTAGGGAAAGAGAAAGAGAGAGAGCGACAGAGAGAGAGAGAGAGAGAGAGAGAGAGAGAGAGAGAGAGAGAGAGAGAGAGACAGAGGGGGTGCCTAAAAGATTGTTGAATATTCAGACACCTGAATCGGGCTATGTTTACAATGCTAACGCCATTCCCGAGTTGTGCAAGGCTATGTTTACTAGACTTTGTTTATATTTTAATACATTGATGTAATTTTATAAACAGAGATTTTTTTTTTTTGATAGACTTAAATATATTCTGAATATCATTTCTGCCACCGTTTACATAATTTATATAAGTGGGTAACAATTAGCTTAAATAATCGAGAACCTGTGTAAAAGGTCACACATTAAATAAATAAAGAAAAAAGAAAATACAATAAATAGTCTTAATTTGTAATTTCCAAGTTGATTGAAAAAAAAATATCAGTCCATTGCAAATATGTGAGTTTATTATAACATTTAAAATAATAATACAACTTTTAACTTAATTGTGTACCAGTGAAAAGAAATATTTCAAATTGGATTGTTTAATTTCCTTGTTTCGGACTTTGAAAATAAAATAAAAGTCAAACTGATTCTAGGTCATATTATTATTTGTATTCTATCCAGACTGACTTCTTCCTAATATAGATTTCATATTGATACCCCATAACAAATGCGGCTTAGACAATCTTTTCCATTATGTAATGTTATTGTACAGTGTTGATGACAATTTATTTAGGAGAAGGTTAGTCGACAATAGTTTGTTTAAAAATTGGTTCTGTAAATATCGTCTAAATATAAATAAATAAGTGTAATCATATTGATTAAAACCGAATAAAACAAAATGTTGATATGAAAAATAAATTAATATAAAAACTGTTTTTTAAAGAACAATCATGTTGTATTGATCACATGTATATTGAGTGTAATGACGTGTGTTGATACATGTATATTGAGTGTAATGACGTATGTTGATACATGGATAGAGGCAGTTTAAACTTTTTTTTTTATTCCACTAATATTTGTTTCTTTCATTATTAGACTTGCTTCCATATTTTGTCTATATTTGTCTCCCTTCGCGATATTTTGACCTCACTTTAACGAATCTCAGTATTGACTACCTATACTCTCAAGGGAAACTATTCATCTTTAATTTCACAGCCGAATTACCTAAACCAGCCTGAGTTAATCTTCTTACTTTAAAAATATCGTGAATACATGAAACAAATAGAAAATAAATAATAACCAATTTGGGCGCTTTTTCATACGAGAAATACCCTATTGACAATAATATTTATAATGCAGAAAACATTTTTCATTATTATATATATATATTATTGTATATCTTCAAAGCAAAATATTTCATACGAGTATGAAATATTTTGTTATCTTTCGTAAAATCACCATTAATCGATAATAAACTGTGTTGTGTTTTTTTATTTTCTTATTTTAACGACCAACTCCTGGTTTGGTAACAATAAGTTCAATTGCCACTGTGTAACTGACTGAATGTGATTTTGACGGATATCGTGCTAGCAGGAAACGTGCATAAGGATGGTTTGGTGATAAATGTCAACATCGTAAGCGAACAATTTTTATGCCAACTTTATGTTCAGGCAGTAATATTTAATCTAGCTATGTGAATTTTTGTCGACACATTGAGATCCAATACGACTAGCTCATATGTTTTTCATCTTTGGAGATATTTATTTTATTTATCACTCACGCATCAAGAATCTCATTCGATCCATAGGTTATACCTTTCTCAAATACTTATTTAATATCAGCTTAACAAAACTGTTCATCTCTTAGTAACAGTTTTATAACCGAAATACAGAGAGAGAGAGTTGATATATGACAAAGTGAGTCCACGCTTAAAGCTACATAAAAAACTGAGGGATAAATGTGAAACTAATGTTAGTCAAATGTTGGACAAGTGTTGGACAAGTATGGAAATATATGTGGCACAAGTGTTGGACAAGTGACTGTTCGACAAATGTTTGACATGTGTGGGACAAGTGTGAAAAAAATCTGGTAAAAGAGTGGAACAAGTGTTTGACAAGTGTTGGATAAGTGTTGGATAAGTTTTGGACAAGTGTTGGACAGGCTTGCGGAGCCGCCATATTTTTTTTCGGCTCCGGCTCCGGCTCCCACAAATTTGACGGCTCCGGCTCCCTATTAAGATAGTATCACACGAGACAAACAATTTTGTAATTGCTCCACGCTAACATCCCGCTGATAAAAAGTTATGCAAATTTTGCCGCGTTCACCCCCATAGTCAGGAACATGAAAAATATATGCATTGTCGGTTTTACTAAAAACAAACCGTTTCAGTGCATCCAGAAACATATTATTTTCGATCGAGGTTTCACTAGTCGCCATTTTCATAAGTACTAAAAAGTTATTTCAATGATCAAATTAGCAAATAGTAAATTGGTACATTATTTAAAATATTTTAAAGACTTTAGTATTTATATTTATTATTTATAAATTCGAAGTGACTATTCGGACCCGGGCAGGCCCGTAGCCAGGATTATTGCATTGGGGGGGGGGGAGAATTTTTTTCGGCCGGGTGGGGGGGGGGTGCCGAAGAACTGATCTAGACAACTTTGACGGGGGGGGGGGCAAAACTTTGACCCCGAGGGGGGGGGAGAAACTGTTTTCATTGTTGAAAATTGGTCTTTGAACAAAAATATTTCGATAATTTAATGATGTCTTACCTAAACTTGCGATAAACGGGGGGGGGGGGACGGACATGACCCCCCGGCCCCACACCATAATTCCGCCCCTGGTGGGGAAGAAGAAATGTTCGGGGGGGGGGGAGGGCGAAGGTGGAGGTGCGAAGCGCCGAAAGCTTGCGAACGGAGAGGAGGGGTTTTGGGAGGGGACCTCAGTGAGTCCCCTCCCCAAGAAACTTTTTGCAGTTCCATATCTGGAATGGTGCATTTTAGTACCGATTGTTTAGCTATTAATTAGAAATATATAATTTAACTACGTTTCAATAATGCATGGCATGTTGCACTTTTGTTAAAAATAATTTAAATAGTAAAGCGTTTTAATGATAAGAATTTATTGAGGCTGAGCAATTTCTGATTCCTGTTATAAATATATTGACCATTTGTTCTGCTACACAATGTTTACATAATAGATACCTGATTTATATCATTATACTGTTGGTTAAACGTACAACCCGGGAAGAACGACAAAGATGCACGAATATAGCTTAGCTATTTGTGTGATATTTCTTATAAAATATTGAAAACAAAGAACAGATCTATCAACAACAAATTGACCAGTCGCAATAATTCAATTTAAAATAAAATTAATTCTTTTAAAAAGTAAATTTGCAAATTAAATAACATCACTCAGAAATCACGGAGTTTGTACTTTATTATTTTATTATACATATGTATAAAAGTGAAGTCAGAAGTAAATATTATTTTATTAACTTATTTAAGTTGCTAGTTGTCCTCAGAAGATATCAATATATAAAACTATCACAAGGTTGCGAACAGGCCCAGTGCTGATATTAATATTTTAAAAAGTTGATTGGCCAGCTCAGTCCGGGCCCCTAAAACAAAATTGAACAAAATGATTGATTTTTTATAGCCGTTATTATTAAAATTTTGTCAAAAAGCTCAAATCATGCACGGGGGGGGGGGGGCTCAGGTCATGAATGGAGGGGGGGGGGTCAGCCCCCCTAGCCTTCTCTGGCTACGGGCCTGGACCCGGGTACCAATAAACTCCGATTTTTATTCGGACCCCGTCCCAATAAAGTCTGATTGTTATTCGGACCCGTGGCAAATATGCACTTAGCTTAGCTATACATAAACTTTATTATTGTTTTTTGTTTATTTTTTTCATAATTGTTTTAATTGTATGATTTAATCGTTACTCAATGTCTAGGGTTCCACTAAGCGGACTCTGTATTATTATTTTTTCGGGTTCCGTCTAATAAAGTTTAAATATAGCTAAGCTTAGTGCATATTTGCCACGGGTCCGAATAACAATCGAATTTTATTGGGACCCGGGTCCCAATAGCCACAGCCTTATAAATTTATCTACTCTATTTCAGATATTCTGTTTATAATAAAATTGTTAAATACAGAAAGCTACCATTTTGTTTTTAGTCTATTTCAAATTCGCGGTCAAATAATACACGAAATGACCCGTTCTATTTGTCGTCATAGTAAAAATTTATTTTTAAATGATTGTTACAATTATTCCATGAAATAAAACTGTTTTAACTTTATATATAACAAAATAACATGTCATTAAAAAAATTTCGGAGGGTAAACAAGATTTAAAACGAACACAAAACGATTCCCCATTAAAGATTTCTTGTGGTGATGTGTGTGTTACTGCTGTGGCGTTCGTAAAACATGACAACATTTCAAATTGTAGGAGGCAAACAATCAAACAAATTTGTAATTTTAAAGCTGAAAAAAAAATTCTGCTGTAAAAAAAAAACATTTGGGAGCCGTGGAGCCGCCAGATTTTTTCGGCTCCGGCTCCAGCAAAAAGTAGCGGCTCCCGGCTCCTCGGCTCCGGCTCCGCAAGCCTGGTGTTGGACGAGTGTGGGACAAGTGTGGGACAAATATTGGACAAGTGTTGGACAAGTGTTGGACGAGTGTGGGACATGAGTGGTACAAGTGTTGGACAAGTGTTGGACGAGTGTGGGACATGAGTGGTACAAGTGTTGGACAAGTGTTGGACGAGTGTGGGACATGAGTGGTACAAGTGTGGGACAAGTGTTGGACAAGTGTTGGACAAGTGTTGGACGAGTGTGGGACATGAGTGAAACAAGTGTTGGACAAGTGTTGGACGAGTATGGGACATGAGTGGTACAAGTGTGGGACAAGTGTTGGACAAGTGTTGGACAAGTGTTGGACAAGTGTTGGACAAGGGTTGGACGAGTGTTAGACGACTGTTTGACAAGTGTACGACAAGTGTGGTATAAATATTGTATAAGTGTTGGACATGTGTGTTTGTCACGTGAAGAGTTCGTCTGGTTGTGCCGGGCGAGACAACAAGACAAGAGTGGTTCACAAAAGGTCAGTGAGGTCGGTGGCCTAAAGTGACCAGAGGCGATTGCGTTTGTTGTTTATGAACAGTGGACTGTTACAAGAAGTTGTGTGTTTCTACTGTGTACTGAAGTTGTGTTTTTATTAGCCCTTCTTGTTATACTCTTGAACGTACGCCTGTGCTGTTATTATAATCTTAGAGCATTTAACAGTCCGCATAAATTATCATATCTCTATACAGCTGCGTTTCTCAATCTGCATTACGCTTACCCCCAGGGGTACGGGAAAGGTTTTGCAGAGAACGCAGCGACATATAGTTTGGTGTAGGTCACCAGTTTACTGCGTGACTCATCACAAAACTACGTCTCCAAGTATGACATAGTATTACGAAAATAAAAAAGGGATTACACAGATAACGAAAGTTTAGGAAATACTGGTATTATAGTTGATATAGTTAAGTGACATAGAAGAGAAATAAAATTTTTCATTACTGTACAACATCTCTTTTTATATGCGATGAATTAATATCATTTCCTATGTGCGGGTTTCGGTAAATCTTCTAATCTTGTAACTCTATTTCTAGTTCAGTGATAAGACTCAAAGTTACGTCACATGTAAATACTACATGACAATACACGATTTGGATAATCTGAGTCAATGAATGAACACATTGAAGAATTACATAGCTGAACAATTCTATTGTGTTATTGTATAGTCATACTTAATAACAAATGATATAAATTATGTTCAAATATTTACCTACGATATTGACAACTCTGACCAAACCAGCCCTTGTCACATTTTACTGGTCACTGTCCACTAATATAATCACAATGTGCATTTAGGTCACAATGACATTGAAATTGATAAGTATATCCAAACCTTCCTTCAGGGGCATTAACTGCCGACAGGAATAAAATGAAAACAATTTATGGTACATGTGCACTACAACATGTGTTTCTATCTATAACTATCTAGTAAATGTACTTCGCTAGCCTTAGTTAAAGGAAATTATGTTAAATTAAAAAAAAATACTTCTTAAACTTCCTTCACAGATCATAAAGACGTAAATAAGAAAAAATAAATTCGATGATTGAGCAATGAGTCCCATTTGATATCTTTACAGTTACCTCGCAATCACTGTGAAAAATGTAGGATACATTTTATAATTTGGTAGAGTGTGGCTTGAATGACTACTAGACGAGACATCTATATCTATTCCGATGTCATGTAAAAATGATTTCTCTAAAACTGTAAAACATTATGTCTGTAATTTAATGAAGGCAATGTACATAGATCGTGCTATTTAGTTACACCGTACACAAACAGTGAATGTAGGTAGTAACATCGTTGACGATTAGTTACACTGTACACAAACAGTGAATGTAGGCAGTAACATCGTTGACGATTAGTTACACTGTACACAAACAGTGAATGTAGGTAGTAACATCGTTGACGATTAGTTACACTGTACACAAACAGTGAATGTAGGTAGTAACATCGTTGACGATTAGTTACACTGTACACAAACAGTGAATGTAGGTAGTAACATCGTTGACGATTAGTTACACTGTACACAAACAGTGAATGTAGGTAGTAACATCGTTGACGATTAGTTACACTGTACACAAACAGTGAATGTAGGTAGTAACATCGTTGACGATTAGTTACACTGTACACAAACAGTGAATGTAGGCAGTAACATCGTTGACGATTAGTTACACTGTACACAAACAGTGAATGTAGGTAGTAACATCGTTGAAGATTAGTTACACTGTACAATAGCTGTACACAAACAGTGAATGTAGGTAGTAACATCGTTGACGATTAGTTACACTGTACACAAACAGTGAATGTAGGTAGTAACATCGTTGACGATTAGTTACACTGTACACAAACAGTGAATGTAGGTAGTAACATCGTTGAAGATTAGTTACACTGTACACAAACAGTGAATGTAGGTAGTAACATCGTTGACGATTAGTTACACTGTACACAAACAGTGAATGTAGGTAGTAACATCGTTGACGATTAGTTACACTGTACACAAACAGTGAATGTAGGTAGTAACATCGTGACGATTAGGTAGTAACATCGTTGACGATTAGTTACACTGTACACAAACAGTGAATGTAGGTAGTAACATCGTTGACGATTAGTTACACTGTACACAAACAGTGAATGTAGGTAGTAACATCGTTGACGATTAGTTACACTGTACACAAACAGTGAATGTAGGTAGTAACATCGTTGACGATTAGTTACACTGTACACAAACAGTGAATGTAGGTAGTAACATCGTTGACGATTAGTTACATTGTACACAAACAGTGAATGTAGGCAGTAACATCGTTGACGATTAGTTACACTGTACACAAACAGTGAATGTAGGCAGTAACATCGTTGACGATTAGTTACACTGTACACAAACAGTGAATGTAGGTAGTAACATCGTTGACGATTAGTTACACTGTACACAAACAGTGAATGTAGGTAGTAACATCGTTGACGATTAGTTACACTGTACACAAACAGTGAATGTAGGTAGTAACATCGTTGACGATTAGTTACACTGTACACAAACAGTGAATGTAGGTAGTAACATCGTTGACGATTAGTTACACTGTACACAAACAGTGAATGTAGGTAGTAACATCGTTGACGATTAGTTACACTGTACACAAAACAGTGAATGTAGGTAGTAACATCGTTGACGATTAGTTACACTGTACACAAACAGTGAATGTAGGTAGTAACATCGTTGACGATTAGTTACACTGTACACAAACAGTGAATGTAGGTAGTAACATCGTTGACGATTAGTTACACTGTACACAAACAGTGAATGTAGGTAGTAACATCGTTGACGATTAGTTACACTGTACACAAACAGTGAATGTAGGCAGTAACATCGTTGACGATTAGTTATACTGTACACAAACAGTGAATGTAGGTAGTAACATCGTTGACGATTAGTTATACTGTACACAAACAGTGAATGTAGGCAGTAACATCGTTGACGATTAGTTACACTGTACACAAACAGTGAATGTAGGTAGTAACATCGTTGAAGATTAGTTACACTGTACAATAGCTGTACACAAACAGTGAATGTAGGTAGTAACATCGTTGAAGATTAGTTACACCGTACACAAACAGTGAATGTAGGTAGTAACATCGTTGACGATTAGTTACACTGTACACAAACAGTGAATGTAGGTAGTAACATCGTTGAAGATTAGTTACACTGTACACAAACAGTGAATGTAGGTAGTAACATCGTTGACGATTAGTTACACTGTACACAAACAGTGAATGTAGGTAGTAACATCGTTGACGATTAGTTACACTGTACACAAACAGTGAATGTAGGTAGTAACATCGTTGACGATTAGTTACACTGTACACAAACAGTGAATGTAGGTAGTAACATCGTTGACGATTAGTTACACTGTACACAAACAGTGAATGTAGGTAGTAACATCGTTGACGATTAGTTACACTGTACACAAACAGTGAATGTAGGTAGTAACATCGTTGACGATTAGTTACACTGTACACAAACAGTGAATGTAGGCAGTAACATCGTTGACGATTAGTTACACTGTACACAAACAGTGAATGTAGGTAGTAACATCGTTGAAGATTAGTTACACTGTACACAAATAGTGAATGTAGGTAGTAACATCGTTGACGATTAGTTACACTGTACACAAACAGTGAATGTAGGTAGTAACATCTTTGACGATTAGTTACACTGTACACAAACAGTGAATGTAGGTAGTAACATCGTTGACGATTAGTTACACTGTACACAAACAGTGAATGTAGGTAGTAACATCGTTGACGATGAGTTACACTGTACACAAACAGTGAATGTAGGTAGTAACATCGTTGACGATTAGTTACACTGTACACAAACAGTGAATGTAGGCAGTAACATCGTTGACGATTAGTTATACTGTACACAAACAGTGAATGTAGGTAGTAACATCGTTGACGATTAGTTATACTGTACACAAACAGTGAATGTAGGCAGTAACATCGTTGACGATTAGTTACACTGTACACAAACAGTGAATGTAGGTAGTAACATCGTTGAAGATTAGTTACACTGTACAATAGCTGTACACAAACAGTGAATGTAGGTAGTAACATCGTTGAAGATTAGTTACACCGTACACAAACAGTGAATGTAGGTAGTAACAACGTTGACGATTAGTTACACTGTACACAAACAGTGAATGTAGGTAGTAACATCGTTAAAGATTAGTTACACTGTACACAAACAGTGAATGTAGGTAGTAACATCGTTGACGATTAGTTACACTGTACACAAACAGTGAATGTAGGCAGTAACATCGTTGACGATTAGTTACACTGTACACAAACAGTGAATGTAGGTAGTAACATCGTTGACGATTAGTTACACTGTACACAAACAGTGAATGTAGGTAGTAACATCGTTGACGATTAGTTACACTGTACACAAACAGTGAATGTAGGTAGTAACATCGTTGACGATTAGTTACACTGTACACAAACAGTGAATGTAGGTAGTAACATCGTTGACGATTAGTTACACTGTACACAAACAGTGAATGTAGGCAGTAACATCGTTGACGATTAGTTACACTGTACACAAACAGTGAATGTAGGTAGTAACATCGTTGACGATTAGTTACACTGTACACAAACAGTGAATGTAGGTAGTAACATCGTTGACGATTAGTTACACTGTACACAAACAGTGAATGTAGGTAGTAACATCGTTGACGATTAGTTACACTGTACACAAATAGTGAATGTAGGTAGTAACATCGTTGACGATTAGTTACACTGTACACAAACAGTGAATGTAGGTAGTAACATCGTTGACGATTAGTTACACTGTACACAAACAGTGAATGTAGGTAGTAACATCGTTGACGATTAGTTACACTGTACACAAACAGTGAATGTAGGTAGTAACATCGTTGACGATTAGTTACACTGTACACAAACAGTGAATGTAGGTAGTAACATCGTTGACGATTAGTTACACTGTACACAAACAGTGAATGTAGGTAGTAACATCGTTGACGATTAGTTACACTGTACACAAACAGTGAATGTAGGTAGTAACATCGTTGACGATGAGTTACACTGTACACAAACAGTGAATGTAGGTAGTAACATCGTTGACGATTAGTTACACTGTACACAAACAGTGAATGTAGGCAGTAACATCGTTGACGATTAGTTATACTGTACACAAACAGTGAATGTAGGTAGTAACATCGTTGACGATTAGTTATACTGTACACAAACAGTGAATGTAGGCAGTAACATCGTTGACGATTAGTTACACTGTACACAAACAGTGAATGTAGGTAGTAACATCGTTGAAGATTAGTTACACTGTACAATAGCTGTACACAAACAGTGAATGTAGGTAGTAACATCGTTGAAGATTAGTTACACCGTACACAAACAGTGAATGTAGGTAGTAACAACGTTGACGATTAGTTACACTGTACACAAACAGTGAATGTAGGTAGTAACATCGTTAAAGATTAGTTACACTGTACACAAACAGTGAATGTAGGTAGTAACATCGTTGACGATTAGTTACACTGTACACAAACAGTGAATGTAGGCAGTAACATCGTTGACGATTAGTTACACTGTACACAAACAGTGAATGTAGGTAGTAACATCGTTGACGATTAGTTACACTGTACACAAACAGTGAATGTAGGTAGTAACATCGTTGACGATTAGTTACACTGTACACAAACAGTGAATGTAGGTAGTAACATCGTTGACGATTAGTTACACTGTACACAAACAGTGAATGTAGGTAGTAACATCGTTGACGATTAGTTACACTGTACACAAACAGTGAATGTAGGTGGTAACATCGTTGAAGATTAGTTACACTGTACACAAACAGTGAATGTAGGCAGTAACATCGTTGACGATTAGTTACACTGTACACAAACAGTGAATGTAGGCAGTAACATCGTTGAAGATTAGTTACACTGTACACAAATAGTGAATGTAGGTAGTTCATCGTTGACGATTAGTTACACTGTACACAAACAGTGAATGTAGGTAGTAACATCGTTGACGATTAGTTACACTGTACACAAACAGTGAATGTAGGTAGTAACATCGTTGACGATTAGTTACACTGTACACAAATAGTGAATGTAGGTAGTAACATCGTTGACGATTAGTTACACTGTACACAAACAGTGAATGTAGGTAGTAACATCGTTGACGATTAGTTACACTGTACACAAACAGTGAATGTAGGTAGTAACATCGTTGACGATTAGTTACACTGTTCACAAACAGTGAATGTAGGTAGAAACATCGTTGACGATTAGTTATACTGTACACAAACAGTGAATGTAGGCAGTAACATCGTTGACGATTAGTTACACTGTACACAAACAGTGAATGTAGGTAGTAACATCGTTGAAGATTAGTTACACTGTACAATAGCTGTACACAAACAGTGAATGTAGGTAGTAACATCGTTGAAGATTAGTTACACCGTACACAAACAGTGAATGTAGGTAGTAACAACGTTGACGATTAGTTACACTGTACACAAACAGTGAATGTAGGTAGTAACATCGTTAAAGATTAGTTACACTGTACACAAACAGTGAATGTAGGTAGTAACATCGTTGACGATTAGTTACACTGTACACAAACAGTGAATGTAGGTAGTAACATCGTTGACGATTAGTTACACTGTACACAAACAGTGAATGTAGGTAGTAACATCGTTGACGATTAGTTACACTGTACACAAACAGTGAATGTAGGTAGTAACATCGTTGACGATTAGTTACACTGTACACAAACAGTGAATGTAGGTAGTAACATCGTTGACGATTAGTTACACTGTACACAAACAGTGAATGTAGGTAGTAACATCGTTGACGATTAGTTATACTGTACACAAACAGTGAATGTAGGTAGTAACATCGTTGACGATTAGTTATACTGTACACAAACAGTGAATGTAGGCAGTAACATCGTTGACGATTAGTTACACTGTACACAAACAGTGAATGTAGGTAGTAACATCGTTGAAGATTAGTTACACTGTACAATAGCTGTACACAAACAGTGAATGTAGGTAGTAACATCGTTGAAGATTAGTTACACCGTACACAAACAGTGAATGTAGGTAGTAACAACGTTGACGATTAGTTACACTGTACACAAACAGTGAATGTAGGTAGTAACATCGTTAAAGATTAGTTACACTGTACACAAACAGTGAATGTAGGTAGTAACATCGTTGACGATTAGTTACACTGTACACAAACAGTGAATGTAGGCAGTAACATCGTTGACGATTAGTTACACTGTACACAAACAGTGAATGTAGGTAGTAACATCGTTGACGATTAGTTACACTGTACACAAACAGTGAATGTAGGTAGTAACATCGTTGACGATTAGTTACACTGTACACAAACAGTGAATGTAGGTAGTAACATCGTTGACGATTAGTTACACTGTACACAAACAGTGAATGTAGGTAGTAACATCGTTGACGATTAGTTACACTGTACACAAACAGTGAATGTAGGTAGTAACATCGTTGACGATTAGTTATACTGTACACAAACAGTGAATGTAGGTAGTAACATCGTTGACGATTAATACACTGTACACAAACAGTGAATGTAGGCAGTAACATCGTTGACGATTAGTTACACTGGACACAAACAGTGAATGTAGGCAGTAACATCGTTGAAGATTAGTTACACTGTACAATAGCTGTACACAAACAGTGAATGTAGGTAGTAACATCGTTGACGATTAGTTATACTGTACACAAACAGTGAATGTAGGTAGTAACATCGTTGACGATTAGTTATACTGTACACAAACAGTGAATGTAGGCAGTAACATCGTTGACGATTAGTTACACTGTACACAAACAGTGAATGTAGGTAGTAACATCGTTGAAGATTAGTTACACTGTACAATAGCTGTACACAAACAGTGAATGTAGGTAGTAACATCGTTGAAGATTAGTTACACCGTACACAAACAGTGAATGTAGGTAGTAACAACGTTGACGATTAGTTACACTGTACACAAACAGTGAATGTAGGTAGTAACATCGTTAAAGATTAGTTACACTGTACACAAACAGTGAATGTAGGTAGTAACATCGTTGACGATTAGTTACACTGTACACAAACAGTGAATGTAGGCAGTAACATCGTTGACGATTAGTTACACTGTACACAAACAGTGAATGTAGGTAGTAACATCGTTGACGATTAGTTACACTGTACACAAACAGTGAATGTAGGTAGTAACATCGTTGACGATTAGTTACACTGTACACAAACAGTGAATGTAGGTAGTAACATCGTTGACGATTAGTTACACTGTACACAAACAGTGAATGTAGGTAGTAACATCGTTGACGATTAGTTACACTGTACACAAACAGTGAATGTAGGCGGTAACATCGTTGACGATTAGTTATACTGTACACAAACAGTGAATGTAGGTAGTAACATCGTTGACGATTAATACACTGTACACAAACAGTGAATGTAGGCAGTAACATCGTTGACGATTAGTTACACTGGACACAAACAGTGAATGTAGGCAGTAACATCGTTGAAGATTAGTTACACTGTACAATAGCTGTACACAAACAGTGAATGTAGGTAGTAACATCGTTGAAGATTAGTTACACCGTACACAAACAGTGAATGTAGGTAGTAACAACGTGGACGATTAGTTACACTGTACACAAACAGTGAATGTAGGTAGTAACATCGTTAAAGATTAGTTACACTGTACACAAACAGTGAATGTAGGTAGTAACATCGTTGACGATTAGTTACACTGTACACAAACAGTGAATGTAGGTAGTAACATCGTTGACGATGAGTTACACTGTACACAAACAGTGAAGGTAGGTAGTAACATCGTTGACGATTAGTTACACTGTATACAAACAGTGAATGTAGGCAGTAACATCGTTGACGATTAGTTATACTGTACACAAACATTGAATGTAGGTAGTAACATCGTTGACGATTAGTTATACTGTACACAAACAGTGAATGTAGGCAGTAACATCGTTGACGATTAGTTACACTGTACACAAACAGTGAATGTAGGTAGTAACATCGTTGAAGATTACTTACACTGTACAATAGCTGTACACAAACAGTGAATGTAGGTAGTAACATCGTTGAAGATTAGTTACACCGTACACAAACAGTGAATGTAGTTAGTAACAACGTTGACGATTAGTTACACTGTACACAAACAGTGAATGTAGGTAGTAACATCGTTAAAGATTAGTTACACTGTACACAAACAGTGAATGTAGGTAGTAACATCGTTGAAGATTAGTTACACTGTACAATAGCTGTACACAAACAGTGAATGTAGGTAGTAACATCGTTGAAGATTAGTTACACTGTACACAAACAGTGAATGTAGGTAGTAACATCGTTGACGATTAGTTACACTGTACACAAACAGTGAATGTAGGCAGTAACATCGTTGACGATTAGTTACACTGTACACAAACAGTGAATGTTGGTAGTAACATCGTTGACGATTAGTTACACTGTACACAAACAGTGAATGTAGGTAGTAACATCAATGACGATTAGTTACACTATACACAAACAGTGAATGTAGGTAGTAACATCGTTGACGATTAGTTACACTGTACACAAACAGTGAATGTAGGTAGTAACATCGTT
The DNA here is from genome assembly GCA_021962125.1 of Bulinus truncatus. Classification (NCBI taxonomy): domain Eukaryota; kingdom Metazoa; phylum Mollusca; class Gastropoda; family Planorbidae; genus Bulinus; species Bulinus truncatus. Next base: position 1,180,598 of record JAGDYQ010000161.1, on the reverse strand, counting down.
AAAGATTAGTTACACTGTACACAAACAGTGAATGTAGGTAGTAACATCGTTGACGATTAGTTACACTGTACACAAACAGTGAATGTAGGCAGTAACATCGTTGACGATTAGTTACACTGTACACAAACAGTGAATGTAGGTAGTAACATCGTTGACGATTAGTTACACTGTACACAAACAGTGAATGTAGGTAGTAACATCGTTGAAGATTAGTTACACTGTACAATAGCTGTACACAAACAGTGAATGTAGGTAGTAACATCGTTGACGATTAGTTACACTGTACACAAAAAGTGAATGTAGGTAGTAACATCGTTGACGATTAGTTACACTGTACACAAACAGTGAATGTAGGTAGTAACATCGTTGACGATTAGTTACACTGTACACAAACAGTGAATGTAGGTAGTAACATCGTTGACGATTAGTTACACTGTACACAAACAGTGAATGTAGGCAGTAACATCGTTGACGATTAGTTACACTGTACACAAACAGTGAATGTAGGTAGTAACATCGTTGACGATTAGTTACACTGTACACAAACAGTGAATGTAGGTAGTAACATCGTTGACGATTAGTTACACTGTACACAAACAGTGAATGTAGGCAGTAACATCGTTGACGATTAGTTACACTGTACACAAACAGTGAATGTAGGCAGTAACATCGTTGACGATTAGTTACACTGTACACAAACAGTGAATGTAGGTGGTAACATCGTTGAAGATTAGTTACACTGTACACAAACAGTGAATGTAGGCAGTAACATCGTTGACGATTAGTTAAACTGTACACAAACAGTGAATGTAGGCAGTAACATCGTTGAAGATTAGTTACACTGTACACAAACAGTGAATGTAGGTAGTAACATCGTTGACGATTAGTTACACTGTACACAAACAGTGAATGTAGGTAGTAACATCGTTGACGATTAGTTACACTGTACACAAACAGTGAATGTAGGTAGTAACATCGTTGACGATTAGTTACACTGTACACAAACAGTGAATGTAGGTAGTAACATCGTTGACGATTAGTTACACTGTACACAAACAGTGAATGTAGGTAGTAACATCGTTGACGATTAGTTACACTGTACACAAACAGTGAATGTAGGTAGTAACATCGTTGACGATTAGTTACACTGTACACAAACAGTGAATGTAGGTAGTAACATCGTTGACGATTAGTTATACTGTACACAAACAGTGAATGTAGGCAGTAACATCGTTGACGATTAGTTACACTGTACACAAACAGTGAATGTAGGTAGTAACATCGTTGAAGATTAGTTACACTGTACAATAGCTGTACACAAACAGTGAATGTAGGTAGTAACATCGTTGAAGATTAGTTACACCGTACACAAACAGTGAATGTAGGTAGTAACAACGTTGACGATTAGTTACACTGTACAAAAACAGTGAATGTAGGTAGTAACATCGTTAAAGATTAGTTACACTGTACACAAACAGTGAATGTAGGTAGTAACATCGTTGACGATTAGTTACACTGTACACAAACAGTGAATGTAGGCAGTAACATCGTTGACGATTAGTTACACTGTACACAAACAGTGAATGTAGGTAGTAACATCGTTGACGATTAGTTACACTGTACACAAACAGTGAATGTAGGTAGTAACATCGTTGACGATTAGTTACACTGTACACAAACAGTGAATGTAGGTAGTAACATCGTTGACGATTAGTTACACTGTACACAAACAGTGAATGTAGGTAGTAACATCGTTAAAGATTAGTTACACTGTACACAAACAGTGAATGTAGGCAGTAACATCGTTGACGATTAGTTATACTGTACACAAACCGTGAATGTAGGTAGTAACATCGTTAAAGATTAGTTACACTGTACACAAACAGTGAATGTAGGCAGTAACATCGTTGACGATTAGTTACACTGTACACAAACAGTGAATGTAGGTAGTAACATCGTTGAAGATTAGATACACTGTACAATAGCTGTACACAAACAGTGAATGTAGGTAGTAACATCGTTGACGATTAGTTACACTGTACACAAAAAGTGAATGTAGGTAGTAACATCGTTGACGATTAGTTACACTGTACACAAACAGTGAATGTAGGTAGTAACATCGTTGACGATTAGTTACACTGTACACAAACAGTGAATGTAGGTAGTAACATCGTTGACGATTAGTTACACTGTACACAAACAGTGAATGTAGGCAGTAACATCGTTGACGATTAGTTACACTGTACACAAACAGTGAATGTAGGCAGTAACATCGTTGACGATTAGTTACACTGTACACAAACAGTGAATGTAGGCAGTAACATCGTTGACGATTAGTTACACTGTACACAAACAGTGAATGTAGGCAGTAACATCGTTGACGATTAGTTACACTGTACACAAACAGTTAATGTAGGCAGTAACATCGTTGACGATTAGTTACACTGTACACAAACAGTGAATGTAGGCAGTAACATCGTTGAAGATTAGTTACACTGTACACAAACAGTGAATGTAGGCAGTAACATCGTTGACGATTAGTTACACTGTACACAAACAGTGAATGTAGGCAGTAACATCGTTGAAGATTAGTTACACTGTACACAAATAGTGAATGTAGGTAGTTCATCGTTGACGATTAGTTACACTGTACACAAACAGTGAATGTAGGTAGTAACATCGTTGACGATTAGTTACACTGTACACAAACAGTGAATGTAGGTAGTAACATCGTTGACGATTAGTTACACTGTACACAAATAGTGAATGTAGGTAGTAACATCGTTGACGATTAGTTACACTGTACACAAACAGTGAATGTAGGTAGTAACATCGTTGACGATTAGTTACACTGTACACAAACAGTGAATGTAGGTAGTAACATCGTTGACGATTAGTTACACTGTTCACAAACAGTGAATGTAGGTAGAAACATCGTTGACGATTAGTTATACTGTACACAAACAGTGAATGTAGGCAGTAACATCGTTGACGATTAGTTACACTGTACACAAACAGTGAATGTAGGTAGTAACATCGTTGAAGATTAGTTACACTGTACAATAGCTGTACACAAACAGTGAATGTAGGTAGTAACATCGTTGAAGATTAGTTACACCGTACACAAACAGTGAATGTAGGTAGTAACAACGTTGACGATTAGTTACACTGTACACAAACAGTGAATGTAGGTAGTAACATCGTTAAAGATTAGTTACACTGTACACAAACAGTGAATGTAGGTAGTAACATCGTTGACGATTAGTTACACTGTACACAAACAGTGAATGTAGGCAGTAACATCGTTGACGATTAGTTACACTGTACACAAACAGTGAATGTAGGTAGTAACATCGTTGACGATTAGTTACACTGTACACAAACAGTGAATGTAGGTAGTAACATCGTTGACGATTAGTTACACTGTACACAAACAGTGAATGTAGGTAGTAACATCGTTGACGATTAGTTACACTGTACACAAACAGTGAATGTAGGTAGTAACATCGTTGACGATTAGTTACACTGTACACAAACAGTGAATGTAGGCAGTAACATCGTTGACGATTAGTTATACTGTACACAAACCGTGAATGTAGGTAGTAACATCGTTAAAGATTAGTTACACTGTACACAAACAGTGAATGTAGGCAGTAACATCGTTGACGATTAGTTACACTGTACACAAACAGTGAATGTAGGTAGTAACATCGTTGAAGATTAGATACACTGTACAATAGCTGTACACAAACAGTGAATGTAGGTAGTAACATCGTTGAAGATTAGTTACACCGTACACAAACAGTGAATGTAGGTAGTAACAACGTTGACGATTAGTTACACTGTACACAAACAGTGAATGTAGGTAGTAACATCGTTGAATTTAGTTACACTGTACACAAACAGTGAATGTAGGTAGTAACATCGTTGACGATTAGTTACACTGTACACAAACAGTGAATGTAGGTAGTAACATCGTTGAAGATTAGTTACACTGTACACAAACAGTGAATGTAGGTAGTAACATCGTTGACGATTAGTTACACTGTACACAAACAGTGAATGTAGGTAGTAACATCGTTGACGATTAGTTACACTGTACACAAACAGTGAATGTAGGTAGTAACATCGTTGACGATTAGTTACACTGTACACAAACAGTGAATGTAGGTAGTAACATCGTTGACGATTAGTTACACTGTACACAAACAGTGAATGTAGGTAGTAACATCGTTGACGATTAGTTACACTGTACACAAACAGTGAATGTAGGCAGTAACATCGTTGACGATTAGTTACACTGTACACAAACAGTGAATGTAGGTAGTAACATCGTTGAAGATTAGTTACACTGTACACAAACAGTGAATGTAGGCAGTAACATCGTTGAAGATTAGTTACACTGTACACAAACAGTGAATGTAGGTAGTAACATCGTTGAAGATTAGTTACACTGTACAATAGCTGTACACAAACAGTGAATGTAGGTAGTAACATCGTTGAAGATTAGTTACACCGTACACAAACAGTGAATGTAGGTAGTAACAACGTTGACGATTAGTTACACTGTACACAAACAGTGAATGTAGGTAGTAACATCGTTAAAGATTAGTTACACTGTACACAAACAGTGAATGTAGGTAGTAACATCGTTGACGATTAGTTACACTGTACACAAACAGTGAATGTAGGCAGTAACATCGTTGACGATTAGTTACACTGTACACAAACAGTGAATGTAGGTAGTAACATCGTTGACGATTAGTTACACTGTACACAAACAGTGAATGTAGGTAGTAACATCGTTGACGATTAGTTACACTGTACACAAACAGTGAATGTAGGTAGTAACATCGTTGACGATTAGTTACACTGTACACAAACAGTGAATGTAGGTAGTAACATCGTTGACGATTAGTTACACTGTACACAAACAGTGAATGTAGGCAGTAACATCGTTGACGATTAGTTACACTGTACACAAACAGTGAATGTAGGCAGTAACATCGTTGACGATTAGTTACACTGTACACAAACAGTGAATGTAGGCAGTAACATCGTTGACGATTAGTTACACTGTACACAAACAGTGAATGTAGGCAGTAACATCGTTGACGATTAGTTACACTGTACACAAACAGTGAATGTAGGTGGTAACATCGTTGAAGATTAGTTACACTGTACACAAACAGTGAATGTAGGCAGTAACATCGTTGACGATTAGTTACACTGTACACAAACAGTGAATGTAGGCAGTAACATCGTTGAAGATTAGTTACACTGTACACAAATAGTGAATGTAGGTAGTTCATCGTTGACGATTAGTTACACTGTACACAAACAGTGAATGTAGGTAGTAACATCGTTGACGATTAGTTACACTGTACACAAACAGTGAATGTAGGTAGTAACATCGTTGACGATTAGTTACACTGTACACAAATAGTGAATGTAGGTAGTAACATCGTTGACGATTAGTTACACTGTACACAAACAGTGAATGTAGGTAGTAACATCGTTGACGATTAGTTACACTGTACACAAACAGTGAATGTAGGTAGTAACATCGTTGACGATTAGTTACACTGTACACAAACAGTGAATGTAGGTAGAAACATCGTTGACGATTAGTTATACTGTACACAAACAGTGAATGTAGGCAGTAACATCGTTGACGATTAGTTACACTGTACACAAACAGTGAATGTAGGTAGTAACATCGTTGAAGATTAGTTACACTGTACAATAGCTGTACACAAACAGTGAATGTAGGTAGTAACATCGTTGAAGATTAGTTACACCGTACACAAACAGTGAATGTAGGTAGTAACAACGTTGACGATTAGTTACACTGTACACAAACAGTGAATGTAGGTAGTAACATCGTTAAAGATTAGTTACACTGTACACAAACAGTGAATGTAGGTAGTAACATCGTTGACGATTAGTTACACTGTACACAAACAGTGAATGTAGGCAGTAACATCGTTGACGATTAGTTACACTGTACACAAACAGTGAATGTAGGTAGTAACATCGTTGACGATTAGTTACACTGTACACAAACAGTGAATGTAGGTAGTAACATCGTTGACGATTAGTTACACTGTACACAAACAGTGAATGTAGGTAGTAACATCGTTGACGATTAGTTACACTGTACACAAACAGTGAATGTAGGTAGTAACATCGTTAAAGATTAGTTACACTGTACACAAACAGTGAATGTAGGCAGTAACATCGTTGACGATTAGTTATACTGTACACAAACCGTGAATGTAGGTAGTAACATCGTTAAAGATTAGTTACACTGTACACAAACAGTGAATGTAGGCAGTAACATCGTTGACGATTAGTTACACTGTACACAAACAGTGAATGTAGGTAGTAACATCGTTGAAGATTAGATACACTGTACAATAGCTGTACACAAACAGTGAATGTAGGTAGTAACATCGTTGAAGATTAGTTACACCGTACACAAACAGTGAATGTAGGTAGTAACAACGTTGACGATTAGTTACACTGTACACAAACAGTGAATGTAGGTAGTAACATCGTTGAAGATTAGTTACACTGTACACAAACAGTGAATGTAGGTAGTAACATCGTTGACGATTAGTTACACTGTACACAAACAGTGAATGTAGGTAGTAACATCGTTGAAGATTAGTTACACTGTACACAAACAGTGAATGTAGGTAGTAACATCGTTGACGATTAGTTACACTGTACACAAACAGTGAATGTAGGTAGTAACATCGTTGACGATTAGTTACACTGTACACAAACAGTGAATGTAGGTAGTAACATCGTTGACGATTAGTTACACTGTACACAAACAGTGAATGTAGGTAGTAACATCGTTGACGATTAGTTACACTGTACACAAACAGTGAATGTAGGTAGTAACATCGTTGACGATTAGTTACACTGTACACAAACAGTGAATGTAGGCAGTAACATCGTTGACGATTAGTTACACTATACACAAACAGTGAATGTAGGTAGTAACATCGTTGAAGATTAGTTACACTGTACACAAACAGTGAATGTAGGCAGTAACATCGTTGAAGATTAGTTACACTGTACACAAACAGTGAATGTAGGTAGTAACATCGTTGAAGATTAGTTACACTGTACAATAGCTGTACACAAACAGTGAATGTAGGTAGTAACATCGTTGAAGATTAGTTACACCGTACACAAACAGTGAATGTAGGTAGTAACATCGTTGACGATTAGTTACACTGTACACAAACGGTGAATGTAGGTAGTAACATCGTTGAAGATTAGTTACACTGTACACAAACAGTGAATGTAGGTAGTAACATCGTTGACGATTAGTTACACTGTACACAAACAGTGAATGTAGGTAGTAACATCGTTAAAGATTAGTTACACTGTACACAAACAGTGAATGTAGGTAGTAACATCGTTGACGATTAGTTACACTGTACACAAACAGTGAATGTAGGCAGTAACATCGTTGACGATTAGTTACACTGTACACAAACAGTGAATGTAGGTAGTAACATCGTTGACGATTAGTTACACTGTACACAAACAGTGAATGTAGGTAGTAACATCGTCTACGATTAGTTACACTGTACACAAACAGTGAATGTAGGCAGTAACATCGTTGACGATTAGTTACACTGTACACAAACAGTGAATGTAGGTAGTAACATCGTTGACGATTAGTTACACTGTACACAAACAGTGAATGTAGGTAGTAACATCGTTGACGATTAGTTACACTGTACACAAACAGTGAATGTAGGTAGTAACATCGTTGACGATTAGTTACACTGTACACAAACAGTGAATGTGGGCAGTAACATCGTTGACGATTAGTTATACTGTACACAAACCGTGAATGTAGGTAGTAAAATCGTTAAAGATTAGTTACACTGTACACAAACAGTGAATGTAGGCAGTAACATCGTTGACGATTAGTTACACTGTACACAAACAGTGAATGTAGGTAGTAACATCGTTGAAGATTAGATACACTGTACAATAGCTGTACACAAACAGTGAATGTAGGTAGTAACATCGTTGACGATTAGTTACACTGTACACAAACAGTGAATGTAGGTAGTAACATCGTTGACGATTAGTTACACTGTACACAAACAGTGAATGTAGGTAGTAACATCGTTGACGATTAGTTACACTGTACACAAACAGTGAATGTAGGTAGTAACATCGTTGACGATTAGTTACACTGTACACAAACAGTGAATGTAGGTAGTAACATCGTTGACGATTAGTTACACTGTACACAAACAGTGAATGTAGGCAGTAACATCGTTGACGATTAGTTACACTGTACACAAACAGTGAATGTAGGTAGTAACATCGTTGAAGATTAGTTACACTGTACACAAACAGTGAATGTAGGCAGTAACATCGTTGAAGATTAGTTACACTGTACACAAACAGTGAATGTAGGTAGTAACATCGTTGAAGATTAGTTACACTGTACAATAGCTGTACACAAACAGTGAATGTAGGTAGTAACATCGTTGAAGATTAGTTACACCGTACACAAACAGTGAATGTAGGTAGTAACATCGTTGACGATTAGTTACACTGTACACAAACGGTGAATGTAGGTAGTAACATCGTTGAAGATTAGATACACTGTACAATAGCTGTACACAAACAGTGAATGTAGGTAGTAACATCGTTGAAGATTAGTTACACCGTACACAAACAGTGAATGTAGGTAGTAACAACGTTGACGATTAGTTACACTGTACACAAACAGTGAATGTAGGTAGTAACATCGTTGACGATTAGTTACACTGTACACAAACAGTGAATGTAGGTAGTAACATCGTTGACGATTAGTTACACTGTACACAAACAGTGAATGTAGGTAGTAACATCGTTGACGATTAGTTACACTGTACACAAACAGTGAATGTAGGTAGTAACATCGTTGACGATTAGTTACACTGTACACAAACAGTGAATGTAGGTAGTAACATCGTTGACGATTAGTTACACTGTACACAAACAGTGAATGTAGGTAGTAACATCGTTGACGATTAGTTACACTGTACACAAACAGTGAATGTAGGTAGTAACATCGTTGACGATTAGTTACACTGTACACAAACAGTGAATGTAGGTAGTAACATCGTTGACGATTAGTTACACTGTACACAAACAGTGAATGTAGGCAGTAACATCGTTGACGATTAGTTACACTGTACACAAACAGTGAATGTAGGTAGTAACATCGTTGACGATTAGTTACACTGTACACAAACAGTGAATGTAGGCAGTAACATCGTTGAAGATTAGTTACACTGTACACAAACAGTGAATGTAGGTAGTAACATCGTTGAAGATTAGTTACACTGTACAATAGCTGTACACAAACAGTGAATGTAGGTAGTAACATCGTTGAAGATTAGTTACACCGTACACAAACAGTGAATGTAGGTAGTAACATCGTTGACGATTAGTTACACTGTACACAAACGGTGAATGTAGGTAGTAACATCGTCTACGATTAGTTACACTGTACACAAACAGTGAATGTAGGCAGTAACATCGTTGACGATTAGTTACACTGTACACAAACAGTGAATGTAGGTAGTAACATCGTTGACGATTAGTTACACTGTACACAAACAGTGAATGTAGGTAGTAACATCGTTGACGATTAGTTACACTGTACACAAACAGTGAATGTAGGTAGTAACATCGTTGACGATTAGTTACACTGTACACAAACAGTGAATGTAGGCAGTAACATCGTTGACGATTAGTTATACTGTACACAAACCGTGAATGTAGGTAGTAAAATCGTTAAAGATTAGTTACACTGTACACAAACAGTGAATGTAGGCAGTAACATCGTTGACGATTAGTTACACTGTACACAAACAGTGAATGTAGGTAGTAACATCGTTGAAGATTAGATACACTGTACAATAGCTGTACACAAACAGTGAATGTAGGTAGTAACATCGTTGAAGATTAGTTACACCGTACACAAACAGTGAATGTAGGTAGTAACAACGTTGACGATTAGTTACACTGTACACAAACAGTGAATGTAGGTAGTAACATCGTTGAAGATTAGTTACACTGTACACAAACAGTGAATGTAGGTAGTAACATCGTTGACGATTAGTTACACTGTACACAAACAGTGAATGTAGGTAGTAACATCGTTGAAGATTAGTTACACTGTACACAAACAGTGAATGTAGGTAGTAACATCGTTGACGATTAGTTACACTGTACACAAACAGTGAATGTAGGTAGTAACATCGTTGACGATTAGTTACACTGTACACAAACAGTGAATGTAGGTAGTAACATCGTTGAAGATTAGTTACACTGTACACAAACAGTGAATGTAGGTAGTAACATCGTTGACGATTAGTTACACTGTACACAAACAGTGAATGTAGGTAGTAACATCGTTGACGATTAGTTACACTGTACACAAACAGTGAATGTAGGTAGTAACATCGTTGAAGATTAGTTACACTGTACACAAACAGTGAATGTAGGTAGTAACATCGTTGACGATTAGTTACACTGTACACAAACAGTGAATGTAGGCAGTAACATCGTTGACGATTAGTTACACTGTACACAAACAGTGAATGTAGGTAGTAACATCGTTGACGATTAGTTACACTGTACACAAACAGTGAATGTAGGTAGTAACATCGTTGACGATTAGTTACACTGTACACAAACAGTGAATGTAGGTAGTAACATCGTTGACGATTAGTTACACTGTACACAAACAGTGAATGTAGGCAGTAACATCGTTGACGATTAGTTACACTGTACACAAACAGTGAATGTAGGTAGTAACATCGTTGAAGATTAGTTACACTGTACACAAACAGTGAATGTAGGCAGTAACATCGTTGAAGATTAGTTACACTGTACACAAACAGTGAATGTAGGTAGTAACATCGTTGAAGATTAGTTACACTGTACAATAGCTGTACACAAACAGTGAATGTAGGTAGTAACATCGTTGAAGATTAGTTACACCGTACACAAACAGTGAATGTAGGTAGTAACATCGTTGACGATTAGTTACACTGTACACAAACGGTGAATGTAGGTAGTAACATCGTTGAAGATTAGTTACACTGTACACAAACAGTGAATGTAGGTAGTAACATCGTTGACGATTAGTTACACTGTACACAAACAGTGAATGTAGGTAGTAACATCGTTAAAGATTAGTTACACTGTACACAAACAGTGAACGTAGGTAGTAACATCGTTGACGATTAGTTACACTGTACACAAACAGTGAATGTAGGCAGTAACATCGTTGACGATTAGTTACACTGTACACAAACAGTGAATGTAGGTAGTAACATCGTTGACGATTAGTTACACTGTACACAAACAGTGAATGTAGGTAGTAACATCGTCTACGATTAGTTACACTGTACACAAACAGTGAATGTAGGCAGTAACATCGTTGACGATTAGTTACACTGTACACAAACAGTGAATGTAGGTAGTAACATCGTTGACGATTAGTTACACTGTACACAAACAGTGAATGTAGGTAGTAACATCGTTGACGATTAGTTACACTGTACACAAACAGTGAATGTAGGTAGTAACATCGTTGACGATTAGTTACACTGTACACAAACAGTGAATGTAGGTAAGAGCATCGTTGAAGATTGTTTTGGCTGTTGCTTTTTAGGTCAATTATTTAAGGATGCCTACGGCTTTAAGATTTGACTTAAGTATGCCTACGGCTTAAGGATTTGACTCAAGTATTCCTGCAGCTTTAGGATTTGACTCTCAAGTATGCCTACGGCTTAAGGATTTGACTCAAGTATGCATACTGCTTTAGGATAAGGCTCAGTAATGTCTACAGCTTAGGGATGAGGTTCAAGAAGGTCTAAGGTTTAAGCATCCACCAGAGGCGTAGCTAGGGGGCGGGGGTACATATGTCTCCGGGCGCTGAGGTTCAGGGTCGCCAAATGGTATATTTTACAAATAATATTATATGGTTTTCGAATGGGGGGGCGCTAAAAAGGTATTAAAAAGGTAAAATGCCCCGGGCGCAAGTCGCTTTGCCCCCCTCGCTACGCCTCTGGCATCCACATAGCTGTAGTGGCCATGAATAAAATAATTTATAATAAAAAACGTGTAACATACCTATTACAGTTATATTACTATATTAAGTACTAGTATCTACAATGTTTGTAAGTTGCCATATTTAAAGAATGTGCCAATTCTAATTTTACTGTGTTGGGGTGAAATCGATTTACAAAGTGACTAAAGATCAAGTCTAACTCGGCTGTTTGTTTCCAGAATTCCGAATAATAATTGTCGATCAAAAATTGATATGTCGTTCGGGTTATTTAAAAAAATAAATAATAAAATTTGGCCATATCAACAGTAATATTCTTTCTCATTAGAAGATATTTGTATAACATGGTTTCATCTGAATTTGTATAACTCGTTAAGTTTAAGAATGGGATGTTTATCAGTTAAAGATAGACAACCATTAACCCCTTAAGGACGACTCTTTTGTTAATAGAGTAATAAAATATTGTGTATTGGATTTGGTCATCAAATGAACCCTAAAATAAACCCCCAAACTTAATTTTCAAAAAAATTTTGATTTTGATGTAATTGTTGGTATGATGCAAAAATGCACTTATGGGCATCTGTGTCACAATACATACTTTTTTATAATTCCAATCTTCTGTGCACTCTATAGTCTGTTCAGTAGTTTTATTTAATTATTTTATTGGTATTTAATAAACAGTTAACATTTAAATTTCTTTTTTTCTTTTTAAACAAAATATAAGGTAAGTATGATGCGAAAACGACACAACAGACACAATTATAAAAAAGAAACCGAAAACTTTTTTAAAGTACAAAAAGTAAAATAATTAGAATGGTTTATTGAATTAATTGGTAACTGTAGCATACAAAAAAAACTGAAATAGAATTACAGAGAAAAATATCAATTATGAAACTCAAAAAAACAATTTTTGTCCTTTTTTAGACATAGGTGGACGTTGCACTTGGAACATTTGATGACTGATTGTCCCTGGCAATTGGGGTTTTTGCAACGTTGACGCTTATCATCAACAAGTGGCCAATGACCAATAGAATCCAATCGAACCTCTTGTGGTGGTACTGGTTTTGTTGGTCCTCTGTGCTTTTTTTGTAGAAATTCATTTTCACCAACAGAGGGACGTCCCTTTTTTTCTTTAAGGCATCCTTGCCTTCATTACTCAAAACTTGTGCAATGCTAAGCCTAAAGTTCAAAAGGTCCTTTTGTTTGTCTCTTGGCACCCTCAATAAATTGCAATCACGACGATACATTAGCCAGCTGTTCACTACTGCCATGTCCACAAAATGAAAAAAAAACCTGTGGTAATATTTTTTGGACCTTATGTCTATTCTATAGTAGGCAATCAATGCATCAAGAGCATCAACTCCACCCATAAACTTATTGTATTGGGTGACTATATGTGGGCAGTCCACTGATACATTCTGTTTCTTTTTTTTATCCCATCTCTCTATAGCTGATACCGGATGGGCGCTGGCAAATGTGCTGGCTAAAATAACACCTCTATTGTCAAACCATTTGACAGCCCGGATGTCTGTGTCATCAATGCTAACACCCTTTTCTTCAAATGAGCCTCTGCCTTTTTTTTTAAGTTCAGTGTCTATGCTAAAAGTGCATCCTTTTAACCGATTTTGTTGAACAGTACCAAGAGCACCAATTCCTTTCTTTGATAGTACAACAAGCAAATCTAGTGATGTAAACCAATTGTCAAAATACAACAAGTGATTGACATTGTTATTTATAACCTGTGCCAGCTTCAAAACAATGTTTCCACTAGCTCCAATGTCCAGTTCTCCAGGCACAGGGTCAATTTTTCCTGTAAATATATCGAATGAATGAACAAGGCCATTTGTACCACAGAGTACAAAAATTTTATAGCCCCATTTATGAGGCTTTTTAGGAATATATTGTTTTATTCCAGATTTCCCTTTGAATGGCACCATTTGCTCATCCACTGATAATATTTGATCTTGAGGTATTGACTGAAATTTAGGAAGCAGGTCCTCAATGAGAGGCCTGATTTTAAAAAGTCGATCATAATTGTCTGGCTGTATGCTACTGTTGTCATTAAAATGAATAAATCTTTTCACTTGTTCCCATCTTTCTCTTGACATGATGTCTGCCACATGCGCAATCCGACATTCTGCGCTCCTATACATTCTTGATCTGGGTAAATGAATAATGCTCATATACAGCACAGTACCAATAAACTGTTCCAATTCATTTTTATCCAAGCAAAGGCTGTTGTTCGGATCAAGTTGGATGGAGTACAGATTACTTTGATAGACAATGTTGTCTAAAAGAACATTGTCAAAAAAATACCTGAAGTACTGAATAGGCCTTTTTATTTCATCAGCGTTAGGAAGACATGACTGCCAACTGGTGTTTTTTTTGTAGCTGTTTTCTCTGTCCATACAGGCCTTTGGTTCTTTTTGTTATGAGTCGGTCTTCTAGCACCAGTGCTGCTTGTAGTAGCAGGAAGATTATTACTGGTGCTGGGTATAATGGGTATGTCATCTACACCAAGATCATCATCACTGCTTGAAGTGATTGTGTCAGGAGAAGATCCATCTGAGTCTTCAGATAACACGGATGGAATGTAATCCTCATCAATATTGCTGTCATTATCACTTAGACAGCTGTCATCACTGTCTTCTGGTGGAATTCGGGTTTGTGAATCAAGTGGTTGAGCTCTGCCATAGAACTTTCTGACATCCATATTCCAGTACAAATGAGCTATAAGAGATTGAATAAATATAATTAGAATATACCAATACTATTGGGAACAGTAAAGAAAAAGAATTATAAAAAATTATAAAAATTAAATTAAAAAAAAAAGTGGTTTTAACAAAGAAAACATGCATGGACTGATAGTGCATTAAAAGGGCGTTAAAATGATATCTTGTTTATGTTATCTGGTCTTTAAAATACTGAGTTATGATTTTTTTGTCTAGAAATTATATATTATTTAATCAAGACGCCATTGCCGATAAGTGCAAAAACAGCACAAACTGAAATTTCGTCGACTGACAAATTAATTTTATTCCCATGCTGTATACAAAGATACAAATATGAAATTGAAATATGTGTAATGTTGAAAATATTTTTTTAATTACACAACTCACCTTTAAATCCAAAGGAAAATGACAAAAAAGTACACGAATTTTGTAAATTAACTTGTAACGTGGTAGTCCAACAAGAAACTGAAGCCATCTTTTATCAACCGGAAGAATCATGGGAACGGTGATTCGAAAAGAAAGTATGCTGTGTAATAAAAACACAGCAACCGGTGTAGCCTAAAATAAGAACATACGGTGTTTTTTATGTACTTTACAATGGTTTGAGGCGTTTTCGACACAAATGGCGTCAAGGGGTTAATGATGCGTTATAGAAGACATACCTCCCCCCTTCCCCATTTAGTATCAAGTACCATTTTAACCGGTGTCGACAGTCACATAGATACATATCCGTAATGACTATACGTCCACAGGTTATTCCAAAGCAGTTTACATTTCTGGCATCTGTATTTCGCCAAGGTTAGTCAAGAATCATGGAATTAACTTTGTCACTGTTGTGATTTTAAAAAAAAATTCTCTGACTGCGGATCTATCATATCGATTTTTTTTCCTACTGGGAGACGTGAAAGTTAGTCCGACTAATAAAGACTCGAAATGAAAAAGAAAACAAACTTTGACCGTGTAATGATTTTTTTTTATTAATATACAAACTGTAGTATCAGTGAAGTATTTAATTTAATTCAAGTCTTTTATTAATATACAAGTAGTAGTATCACTGAAGTATTTAATTTAATTCAAGTCTTTTATTAATATACAAGTAGTAGTATCAGTGAAGTATTTAATTTAATTCAAGTCTTTTATTAATATACAAGTAGTAGTATCAGTGAAGTATTTAATTTAATTCAAGTCTTTTATTAATATACAAGTAGTAGTATCAGTGAAGTATTTAATTTAATTCAAGTCTTTTATTAATATACAAGTAGTAGTATCAGTGAAGTATTTAATTTAATTCAAGTCTTTTATTAATATACAAGTAGTAGTATCAGTGAAGTATTTAATTTAATTCAAATCTTTAAAAAAAAAAATATATGGGTTCTTTTTAAACTAATATACTACATAAAGAAATGTTAGTGTCAAGAATAATAACATATAGTAATAAGTTTAGAAAAAATTACAATAATAATACATACTTTCTATTGTAAAAACAGAGACAAGACTTGCACATATCAAAAGTTGTAGAATGTCCGCATTTCGACTTACATTACCTAACAACGACATAAAGTCACGTGACATGTTACTAGGATGCTAATTGCTTAATTGCAAGGAGAATTATAACTATATAACCCACTGAAAGATTTATATCAGCAAACAAGATGAAACTATCTAAAAACTTTGGAAAGGAAAATATTTAGGAAAATGTATAGGCCAGTAATGGACAATAACGAGTGGAGAAGTAGAACAAATTCATATACGAACTTAAATAATAACCAAATACCACAGGTGGGTAAGGCATACAGAAAGAATGGAAAACAACAGAGGTCCAAAAGCAATATATAAAGCAACACCCAATGAAAAAAGGCCTAAGGGCAGACCAAGAAGCAGATGGTTAGAGGAAGTGGAGAAAGTCCTTTAATCCGTATGAGTGAGAGAGTAGAGGAAGAAGACCGGGGATCGAGAACAGTGGAGAAGAGTAGCCTGGCAGGCTAGGGCCCTAATTGGGCTGTACAGCGAAAATGAAGAAGAAGAAAATAATATATGTGACGGAAAAAATAGTTTACAATTAGGTCAAGTTGAAAAACTATAAAAAAATCTCACTATAAACTTATAAACAGACATTATCGTTAGGGTGATAATTTCTTTTTTTTTTTTAAACAGACGAAAATTTTTTATCAGCATTTGGTATCTGGGCCAGGGTTATTCCTCTTGAAAGTATTTACGTCGTAAGAGACAAAGTTTTGTTGTTTGTAATAAATCTGTTGAAAAAGTTATGATACTGTAAGTCATAATTCTGTTATTAAATTTAGGACATTGTATGTCATAAATCTGTTAATAAAGTTATAATACTGTAAGTCATAACTCTGTTATTAAAGTTAAGACACTGTATGTCATAAATCTGTTAGTCAAGTTATGCAATTTTGTTTTATCTACATATTTATTTTTCATTTATCTTTGCGTTGTATTGACGTGTCATTTTTTTTTTGGTTTCGGTTTTACAAACAATTGATTCATTTGCTGGTGGGTTTTAAAATTAATTTCTATAAATAACAGAGCCATTTTGTGTTTTATTTCTGAAAATCAATTAATACTAAAGTGTCTACAGGTGTGACCTAATGGTGCAGCTAGTGGTTCTACCAAAGGTTGTAGGCAAAACTCAATGAGAAATATTTTATTTTTTTGACTTAACAACTATTTTTTTTCCACAAAATCATATTACATGTACTAAGATGGGGCTCTTAAAAGTATTTTACTGTTCTATCTAAATAAAATCAAAGCGACTCGAATCTATTTCATAGCAGACTGCCGCATGGCACCCCTAGAAGCCAGACCCCTCAGGCCAGACTCCGTCATGCCAGACTCCGTCATGCCAGACTCCGTCATGCCAGACTCCGTCATGCCAGACTCTGTCAATTATTTTAAATAAACTGTTTTAATAAACAAACAAGTGTCGACTTGTAAGAATTTTAAACTTGTAAATCACTGCAGTAAAAGAAAAAAACAATTTTCCATCCTCAATTCCAACCAACAATTAACTCCCTTGTTTCATGGCATAACTTGTTATCAAATACACATCGAAATAGTGGACTTTTAATTTTGTATTATTTTGTATTTGATTCTTATCTCAGATTATATCACACAAGTGTTTTTTTTTAAGTTTTGTCTTAATTTAAAGCCAGACTTTATTTCTTTCTGTTACTATATTAGTTAAAATTGAAATACTTCGTTGAAGAGCACTTGAAGCTGTCATAATATATTAAAATGCATTCTTAGCAACAGAAGTACATTTTTAGTGCATTATCTTCTTTTTCGTTTTTTTTTTAAAGTTATGTAAACATAGCCCAATATAAAACAATAGTAGTGTCCACTAGTCCAGGAAGATTGACCCAAAGTGTAAGGTACTAAATGTAAACAAAACCTAGTAACATAGCCCAATGTAAAACTGTAGTAGCGTCCACTGGTGTGTGACGACTGACCCAAAACCAAATGTAAACAAAGCTTAGTAAACATAGCCCAATAAAAAAACTGTAGTAGCGTCCACTGGTGTGTGACGACTGACCCAACACAAAACGTAAACAAAGCTTAGTAAACATTGCCCAATATAAAACAGTTGTAGCGTCCACTTGTGCACGAAGGTTGACAATCATAATAATATTATGGATGCTATCATCAATTCAAGAGAAATACTATCATAGGATATAAGAAAAGCGGTTAGATGAATGGATAGTTGGAGGCACTTATATCAAGTAAAGAGAAAAGCCGCTTGTGTAGTATCAGTTATATGATATGTAAAACCCTTGTGATATTCAGTAAGAATTCAGAAACGTTTGTTGTATAAATAACAACGTCCCGAAAATAGCTCAAGTTTTGTGTTGTTTTTAAAAGTCCATGTAATGATGAGATGTTCATATCAGAGATCCTTTTAACCACATATTGACTGATTTTTCCTGTGCCCTTCTTTCATTCCAACCACAGCTGAAAGAGCATTGGCCATGGAGGCACAACGGGAGGAATATGTGGATAGATAGATAAACAAAAATCTATAAGTTCTCTATTTGTATTCACATGTTTTTTTCTGTCTTTCTTTTACAATTCATGCTACAAAATATACTTAATAAATTAAAGGTAAACTTCAAGTTATAAAAGGCTAGTGAAATGCTTCATTCTGAAATGAGTGACAAGCCAAATTAAACAGTTCAGCGGGACGGATTTAAAACATTTGAACGGGCCTGTTTCTGAACGCGGCCAGTGGTTTGCCCTTTGCTCATTTAGTAAATATATTGATGCACATGTTATGTATAAGGTTTAGGACTGTTCTTGAAAACCATAAACCGCAAAAAGGAAATTTGAAAACCATCTTAGGTATATTAGTCCAGAGGTGCATTCTCTTCGTTGTTTTCTGAAAATGTTTCTTCAGATGACAGACGTAGCATTGCTGAAGCGATGCTGAATACTAGGGATGATTTGACGGATCAAGTGTTAAAATTGAATGATTGAACTAGCTTGGAGACAAAAGAGCTCCTTCACTTTGTAGATACCTCATCTCTATCTTCAATGCCTTCAGTTGGTATTTATCGCTTAAATATTTTGAAGTAAACTCTCTGAGGCCAAGACTGTCTAGTGCAGAAAAATTCGAAATATGTACCATTGTTCATGTTGGAAGTCTTGGGGGAGAGGGGTGACACCTTAGGGGCGGTAATCAGGCAAACCATTTAGAACAAAGTTTTGACTTACCGAACGTGCTAGGCAATGATAAACACAATTATTTAACTGTCTATGGGGGGAGAAAAACGAAAGATCGACCTTATGAGACAATTTGAGAATCACTCAGTTTATGATATAAAACTTTTTTAAAAGAAATGCAACAAATAACAAAGCATCAAGTTATAAGAAGAAAGAAATGTTGTACTCTATCCAGAAATTTTCTCATAAATATGTGTAATACTAGTATGTGTAATACTAATATGTGTAATACTAATATGTGTAATACTAATGCAAAAGTTATATTGTTGATACATTCATTTATTATTTCCTTTTTTTGCGTGTTAATTAAAAACATGTTTTTGGAGAACATCTATTAGACCAAAATCAGGTGTCGTCGTTCTAAAGCACACAATAAAATCACACTTTAGTCTTATTAAATTCAACCTTTAATTTTTAGTTCGATTGAAAATACAAACAAGCTAATCTAACTATAGTTATCTATATCCTTATTCAATTAAAAAATAATTTATGTAACCAATAGTCAGTGTATTGAGGCGAGAAAAATACGTATGTTTTTTTTTTTTGGGGGGGGGGGGGTGTCTGTGTATGTAAGGGAAATTAATGAGGTAAAAAAATCAACAAAAAAGTAGAAATTCCTTACTTCCCTTGAAATTTTTTTTTATGTGAAACAAATTTCTTGATAAATTTTCACACACAATTTTCCATTCTGAGCACTGACTCTCTTAGACCCAATAAACCACTTCAAATTGTCCTATGTCTATACAACAACAGATACATCTTCGTGAATTCATTAAATTCATGTGTTTTTTTAGCAGGTTGGACATTGATAAATTGTATTTCATGTTTGAATTCATACGTGGCATAAGAGTGGAGAGGCAATTTTCATTAACGCGTTCTGTTAAAGTCTTATCCACACCATAAAACACAAAAAGTCCATCCAAGTATAAAACACATTTGTTAGTCAAAAAGTGCCACGCCCACATAGCTGCTTAGTCCATTTTGAATTATTTTTGAATTTTGTATAGATATAAGTGTAAACACAGTGCCGGTCTCAGATATATTGACGCCCTCGGAAGAATCATATTTGGGATCCATAAATAAAGAAAACTTAGCACCTATAGGAAATATCTATGTTAATTATTCTCTATTGGGGACTTTCAAGAAACCCTCCATTATTCCTTCCCCTTCTCAAAGTCTACCACTAATTGCACTGATGCCAAATTTAAAAACATATATATGCTAGGCTGAAAGCTATTTATCAGCCATTCAGTACACCCTTATTTACATATACTCGTTCTTCCATTACAGTTTTGATTGAAACAATTTTGACTGCATTTTGTATTACACCGTGCGCTCCATTTAGGTCTATATTTATTGCAATATTCTGTGATAGAATGTAACAAAAACATAGAAATATTGTACAAACAGATAATGTTCGTCTCCCCTTTCTGTTAATTGACCATCAATAACAATAAATAGTTCAAGAGAACTTCCCTGATACACGAGCAGATTCTGTCGACTGTTGATATACGTTAATTACTTTAACACTCTCCTGTCACCATGGTAACTCTCGTTTATAGACAGTGAGAGACAAGGATTCTCATATGAATGTCGAAAAGCGTTAATATCTCTCAAATTATCGTATGTATCGATCCGTATGTCGTGACTGTTGTCATGGTTACCATTGTTGATTGATTGCGGGATTCTTTTCTTCTTTTGGCAAACTATGAATGGAGATGATGACTATGAATGAAGATGATGACTATGATAATAATGATGACAGCGCTAACAGCCAACGCCCACATCTGATTCGAAATGTATTTCATTGGGCGAATCGTCAAGTTTCAATATATTATCAGACTGATTTATTGCACGGTAGCTATACAGGCGGCCCTCGACTTTCGCACATAATTGGTTCCTGAAAGTGTGGCCAATGTTGAATGTTCAAAAGTAGAGGGAAATATTAATAACATAAACAGTACATAACCAACTAAATCACTTTCAAAATGGCGATCATGACATTACAAAAAAACGATTGCTTCGGGAAAAATAAGGGCGGAGAAAGACCGGGTATAGAACGAAAATTCCGCAGAACGGGAAGACGGAAACAGTCGGAATTTATTTCATTTAAAGAAAAACTTTTTTTATTAAGAAAAATAGAAATTAAATATGTTTGCAATTATTTGGCAGCACCAAATATTACGTATACAAATAATGAATTCAATGTAGTAGGCAAAACAGAGGTTTTGAGTGTTGATATTTTTAGTTTGTAGACGGATAAATAAATGTACATTTTATACACCCAGAATCTCTTATCAGGTAGGGAATGCTTCCCAGGGCTGCAGTGAAAGGAATCATAAAAAATGTTTTCAATTATTATACAAGGGATAACGTTTGAAATTCCTTAATAACTGTATTCGAACTTTTTTCTGCACGTAGACAGATATAGTCAAACTTTACCGTACGTAGGTCATATAGTCAAACTGCCGCTCGTAGAAAGCTGTAGTTAAACTTTGCCGCACGTCGATAGCTGTAGTCAAACTTTGATGCACGTAGACAGCTTTAGTCAAACTTTGCCGCTCTTAGTATAGCTGTAGTTAGAATTCGCTGCACGTAGGTCATATAGTCAAACTTTGTTACAAGTAGACAGCTATAGTTAAACTTTGCCGCAAGTAGACGGATGTCATCAAACTTTGCCGCACGTAGACGGATGTCATCAAACTTTGCCGCACGTAGACGGATGTCGTCAAACTTTGCCGCACGTAGACGGATGTCATCAAACTTTGCCGCATGTAGACGGATGTCATCAAACTTTGCCGCACGTAGACGGATGTCATCAAACTTTGCCGCACGTAGACGGATGTCATCAAACTTTGCCGCACGTAGACGGATGTCGTCAAACTTTGCCGCACGTAGACGGATGTCATCAAACTTTGCCGCACGTAGACGGATGTCATCAAACTTTGCCGCACGTAGACGGATGTCGTCAAACTTTGCCGCACGTAGTACAGCTGTAGTCAAACTTTGCCGCTCGTAGTACAGCTGTAGTCAAACTTTGCCGTTTGTAGTACAGCTGTAGTTAGAATTTGCCGCGCATAGGTCATATAGTCAAACTTTGTCACAAGTAGACAGCTGTAGTAAAACTTTACCGCACGTAGACAGATGTCGTCAAACATTTCCACACGTAGACAGCTGTAGTAAAACTTCGCCACAATGAAGCCATATAGTCAAACTTTGCCGCACGTAAACAGCTGTTGTGAAATTTAGCAGAAAGGAGACAGCTGTTGTTTTACTTTGTCACACGTAGGGCTTATATTCAAACATCGCCGCACGTTGTATAGCTTTTGTCAAACTTTGGCACACGTAGGACAAGCTTTTATTCGTATTCTATGTTAACGCCTGGCAAATATCATACAGTCAAGCCTAATGTTAAATATTATACTGTCTACCTAGAATCTACCTGGAGTCTACCTGGAGTCTGGGACAACATAGACCTAAAGTGTGCCAACTGAAACTTACATGTGAATTACGTCACGGATCCGGTAAATAAGAAAAAATCAACCCGAGAAGGGAGGGAGGGATAACACGAACAAGGGGGAAGGGAGGGAATTACACATTACTCTGCATCTGATTGAAGGCATTGAGTAACTGCCCTTACATATATGTACATTACAGACTATGATCGCCAGAATATCTGGATGGCAAAACAAGGGGTGGGTGGGAGTGGAGGGGGGGGGGTTAGTCGGCGTGGAACTCTATTAATAAGTATAAAAGCACATACTACGGTTCCTATATGTGTGTTTACAGATTATACCAACATAATGTTAGTATTTCCCATAAAAAACTGTACTAACCGTATCTTTTAATTCTTTCGCGGGGGGGGGGGGGTCAAATAATAATATCAAAATTCTTCTCATGGAGAGAAATACAGATGATTTAAAATACTAATATTTTCACTTTTTATAGATAGCATATGACGTAGGTTATTTGACAGTGAGGGGGTATACATTGATTTTACTGAAACATTACAATGAATTTATTTTTATAGTTTGAGAGAAAGAAAAAGACACCAGTTTTCTTTATGTCATTTTTTTTAATTACTCTAAAAATCAGGTTAACAACCTGTTGTACTTTAAATATATATTAAAATATTTGATTTAAAAAATATAAAGACATTCAGTGTTCATGATGTCTTTCCTTCAAATGTCTTGATATTGTGACTTCTCTGTCTTGTCAGACTTATTAAAGTACCACTGAAAAAAAAATCGTGTCAATAAATTAATTGCTAATTATTAAATGTAATTTGGTTGGAACATGGAGTCACAGTTATTTAGTAGTTTAATGAAAACTTTCGTACATCTGATCCCAGCACTACCCCACCCCTCTACAATACGTTCCAAACACCCATTCCCCGTTATCTCAAGTGGTTGTCAGCGGACAACACGTCTAAATGACCATGCGCTGGGAAGCCGAAAGCGGGCTGTGTTTTGAGAAATCACCCAAACGACCAACAATAAAGTAGCTACTCAAGGAAGGAAACTCTGCTTGTCTTTGCTTTCGGGACGTAATTCTCTCCCCTGGACACTTACCCCACAAGCGAGTTGTCAGCTGATCAGGAACAATTGACAGCGTGAAAGGGGGATTAATCAGTAAAGTCACGTGTGCTTATGCTGGAAAAGAAAAGAGTTACATTAGACCTTTACGCTAAAACTGAACGGCTGAGATGGAGATTTAAATACTTTGTTGATTTGAATTTTAGCTTGTATTCTCATCAAGCCCGTAGCGTGCGGGGTAGGAGGTGGGTGGGTGGGCAGGGGGCCGGCCCTCCCCTGCGTTTTGTCTGGCCCCCCTGCTTATTTGTTCTACTTGGTAAAATGAATTACCTGCCCCCCCCCCCGCTATTGCCAGGCCCCTGCTGTAGAATGTCTGGCCCCTGCTGTAGAATGTCTGGCCCCTGCTGTAAAATTTTCAAGCTACGGGGCTGATTCTCATACCATTGTTTGAGCTACCACTCCATGCTCAGAACTGATTTGTACATACAATAAACATTTTGATGCAGCAAACAAGTTTTACGGTGTTTTTTCACTTCACTGTTTTGTGGAACTGTTCGTGGCAGAGGAAAGTAAAGATACAGGCTTAACAGCAAGTCTGTGGCTCACACCCAAACTAATAGCGAACTTCAGAGATTATCGCTAAATCCACGATAACTAATAATAAAGAATGTCAAAACAAGGGTGATTTTGATATTTTCGATTATATGATGGAAAATAATGCCAGAAATACAATTGTGTTTTATTATTTAATATTTTTTGTAGAAATATAGAATTTTTTTCTATGCTTACTTCAAAGGTTTTTTTTTTTATCAATGGAAGTAACAATTTTTAACTTGATACTTTTATTGGTAACACATATTTAAATCATATTTAGATTTAATCCCCGTGCCCACACCACAATGATGTAGAAACTAGGTCAAACTAATGATATTGTTATAAGTAAACATTGTTAGTTATACTGAGACTTAAACAAAGTCAAATAGGTATAACTCACGTTCATCACAAACTGGTGGTCTGCACTGAGTGACAGTCCCTTCAACACCTTTGCCTGTCTCCGGATGACACGATGTCTTACAGCCATCTGAACAGCGACCACTACAGTCTAGACCCCAGGTACCACCAACACATTCTAGATGGTTAGAAATGTAGAAAATTACCATTTGAAAAACGCATTGTTTAACATAGACATATTCTGTTAGAATTAGACAAAATTATTGTTTTACATAAAAATAGTAGTTAAAGTTAATGTATTGATGATTATATGTTGATCATTATGAGAAGAGCTAATATATGTTACTAGCTGTACCCTGCAAAACATTTGCATAGAGTTATATCCCCATAGGCTTGATCGGCAGGCGAGGTTATTTTTTGGTTTCGGGCATGATTGCATTTTAAACTGGAATACTGTTGTATTAATTCTTTACTTTTGATTTAACGCAGCGCCCAAATCGCTATTATTATATTATATTGTAATCTGATATCACCAATAAAGACATAGGTAGAGAGAACATGATATCTACTATATGCAGATTACACGGTAACCGATTCATCGAAATAAATTAATCAACGTGAATATAAGAATAATCCAACAACTGAAAACTAGCAATAAAACTACAAGCTTTATATGAGTTAAGCATTTTAAATATCCATTAAAATATACATAACTTGTTTGAGCTTTTTGGCGAAATTGTTCACAAGAAGTGGCCAGAAAAGATTATTATAAGTATTTCTATGAAATGAAACGTACCTCCAAACGCAAAGACCTCACATAAAGTTACTATGGGCATTGAGTCAATTGACATTATATTGGTTGCCATGATCTTGACACCACTGACGGACTTCTTGACTGGGTTTATAACACTGTAAATCAAAGAAGTCTCACTTGTGTCCGTATATTCTCATACAGTGTTGTTTACGTTGTCTAAGAGTTTTAATTTAAACTTTTTAAGTCGATCACTGCAACAGTTAGCTGAAATAAACAGTTTGATAGAAATTACTTAAATCTAGTGGAAACATTGTAGAGCTATTGATCAATACATACAAAATAGATTGTATGATCTATGAATGTAAAATGTACACTATTGTACACCTTATATATTATCACTGTTTTAAGGAGGATATTTTCAATAGTTTATTCCGATGTCTGTTTTATCGACTCTATATATATCGTTAATACGTTATGTATGCGGTTGGATAGTGAAGTCGTTAGAGATGCCGATAGTGAAGTCGATAGAGATGTCGATAGAGAAGTCGATAGAGATGTCGACTCACATACAAAGGGTACAGCGTTCAATCCTTGGTAATGCCAAAAGTATTCCCCTGTAATTTGGAGAGGAGATGGACGCTGCCCAGTCTATAAGTCAACAGAAGTTTTGTTCCCCAACGACCACGTCGGTTAGGGGAATTAAAAAAAAAAGCAATCTTAAAATCTGTCTATTTTTATATGTGCGCCCTTCTATTTAGTCGAAGTACGTATAAGTCTTTTTTGTCGGGGGAAAGGGGGGTGGGAATACCCATAACGAATGAAATGTTTATCTTTCAGATCCTATAAACCAATAATTTGGACGGTTTTAGAAGTGCCCGTCTTTCAATCCCACCATTTTTGATTGAGCAATGTCGATTTAAACATAACGAGAGACAACTTTAAGTGACATCTCTTTTTATCAAACTATACATACAATGTATTACCTCCGTTATATATCACTACTCTGTTAATCATTTTTGGACTGTCCAGAACTAAAGTCCAGCTTGGATTTGCGTTATATACTTGTGTATCAGTGTGTGAACAGCTCTTATGGTCTAAAGCTGAGTCCGTGTTGCCATCTACAGCCCAGGAAGAGGAATAAACGACATTATTCCAATTTAAACTACCTGTCTGTTCTGTCTTTTGACCCAATGCAAAATTGCGACCTTTTTAAGAAAAGATAATAAAAAAGCAAAATGAAATAAAAAATTAGCGGATAGAGAAAATTTACTTTTTAATTTTGACGTTAAATAAATCCAGCAGTAAATTACCTCCACTGATATAAAGTGAACACAGAATTCGGACTCCGAGCCCTGAGATTGTGACCTCTTTAATTGGTTCATTCATGTCACATCTGTAGTCGGTGGTCACAGGGTCAACAATATATTTCTGTTGATTGTTACAGGTCAACTTGACATTGCTATTTGTGGTGATTGAAAACGTCAAAGGCCATTTTGTATCTGACTGGTATTCTATCGCTAGAGTTTGTCAATTAATTTAGAAAAAAATATGTTATAAAAAATTATGATTTAACATAAAAATGTTCAATTCTTTATAGAAACTTTTAGCGAAATATCTGTAATGACCAGTGTTAAAAGTAAATCGGAAATTCGGTTATAAATTTCCATATTTTGTCTAAAATTGTAACGGTGGTTGGCAGAACGGATACGCAAGTTATAAAGATCAAACTCACAAATGACACATATAAAGATTAAAAAAAAATCCGTTTTAGATTACGTAAAATAATTTTTTATGTATGTACCACGTAATGTAATTACTCATTGTGTCGGTCTATATCTGTTGGAAATTACTGGAGGAAATATTATAAAAATTTGGTCCCCTTTTAATTAGATAGTTAGCTCTGTCAATTATGATCTGGTTATTAGCATAGGGATGACGTAATACTAGCTTTCTTGATCATAGACCAGGTGTTGGACACAAGTCTTATAGCTAGAATCAGATCTATTTGATGTTAATCCTCCCCCCCTTCCAACCCTCAATCATACTTGAAAAGAAACCTTGGCCCAGGTGTGGAAAAAACCATTGACCAAACTATCTAGCGCGGCCATGCTGCAAAGCGTTCATTGCTTTTTTACAGACCGCAACTTACTAAAACATAGATGTCCAAAGTTTGATTGTAAAATGTGTTTGACTGAATATATCGGTTGTAAAATACTGGCGCACAGTGGCTTAGGTTGCCGGGGGTTCGGGCGCTGTTAAAAAAGAAAGGCGTCGCTTTTTTTTTTTATTTGCAGGGGCGCAGTTGGTTTAATCATTTTGTGTGTGTGTGGCTGTTTAAAATGTAGTGTTTTATATTGTTCAATACTGCAGTGCCCTGTAATGTAGTGCTATATAATGCAGTGTGCTACAATGTAGTGTTCTATAATGCTTCATCTTCAATGAACCTCTTTTATGGCTACGCCTGCAATAATTTGCTTAATTTTTCATGTTATTTTTTCCCAAAGTTAATATACAAAATTATTGTTTTAGTACAACAATATTGTTAAGTGTTTTTCTTTACCCAAGGTGGTCAACTTCACTGCCTATGACACAACCCAATGAGGTCAACTTCACTGCCCATGGCACAACCCAATGAGGTCAACTTCACTGCCTATGACACAACCCAATGAGGTCAACTTCACTGCCCATGACACAGTACTTAAATGTCAATAGGTCTTTCTCAAAACTGCTTGTATTATTTGTCTGCTCAAAATGCATAGTTAAAAATATCACACGTGTAATACTGCTTGTATTATTTGTCTGCTCAAAATGCATAGGGGTCATTCCATGTCAACTCAACCATTTTTTCGACAATTGTTCACCCGACCCCCTCAGATCTTCCTGAAATTTTCAGGGCTTGTGGTACATTCAAAGTTGAGTGATTCCTGAAAATTTCAGGCCATTTGGTCAAAAACTTTCTGAGACATGATTTTTTTAATTTTTAAGGGTAGTTGCGAGTGCTCGTGACATTTACATTTTCGCGATATTTGAACGTGAATATTTCAAAAACTAAAAAAACAAGACAGATGACATACATGATCACAAGACAGATGACATACATGATCACAAGACATACATCTCAAAAACATAAAAAAACATAATTTAGCGCCCCATTGTGAGTAGCGCCCGGGGCATGATGATCCCCCCTTGCCCCCCCCCCCCCCGGTACGCCACTGTCAATTAGAACATACCATCCGTTTTCTTTTGAACCCGAATCCATATGTCTGGTCCCATCTTACTTTGATGGACTGACAATCAGCATTCGTGTTGCATGTTGTGTCATCTCTGTCAGTGTACAGGGTCGCCGACTGGGATGGTGGGACGGTTGTAACTATGGCCCCAGGGATTGTCGCTAGATCCTCTGAAAATATAACATGCAACAATACAATGAAAATGATTCTGTGTAGGACAGGAACCAACATATGATGTAAAAATAAAGAACTTGATGGATCATAGAAATGTAATTTTAAAATGGCATACCATATAGTTGGCAAAGTAGAGTACACTCATTCAATAACTATTTAGGGTGGACGGATGGCCGAGCGGTGTAGAGCGCTCGTCGGTCGACCTGAGAGTTCGTGGTTCGATCCTCGGTGAGAACACGGGCAATTTTTTCACTTTTAATTATTTGTAAAGCCACACAAGTCCATCAGCTTTAAACGAGTACCTGACTTTACTTAATGGTGCTAATTTTACAACCCCTTCATGTGCCTTGGATAATGAAACAGATGTATGCCCCGAAGTCTTTTCAGACTAACGGAATTTTACTTTTGTATAAATCTGTAATATTACACCCATAGATCGATACAGTATTTACCAAAGTGTGGTAGGCATCAGAGCATGTAATGGGTCAATGGGGCATGGGTCAATGGGCCAAATGGGTCGCAAAATTGGATGGGTCACATGGGTCATGGGTCAATGTTCCTTGACCCACGACCCATCCTTAGTCTCCGCCCGACCCTAAAAAAAAACCCGTCGTCGCGCGATTTTTTTTAATTTTAAAATTTTTTCTATGGTGACGGCCGCCATCTTGAAAATAACAACATTCAATGGGTCATGATGGGTTTGGGTCAAGAACGTGATGGGTCATATGGGTCATGGGTCAAGCTCAGTGACCCATTACTCGCTCTGGTAGGCATACCCCATGTGGTACGCGCTGCACTGGGCAGAGAAACTGGATAAATATCCACACCCAAAGTGAAAACAATAAAACGATGGGAAACCGTGACAGTAAAAACAATATATACACATTTTCTATTTTTACCAGGGGTACGAAAATATAAGGGGGGGGGGAGGTTCACAGATGCCGAAAGTTTGGGAATCACTGGTTTAATACATGGTATAGTTAAGTGACCAAAAGTGAAATTAAATTGTTTAAATAAAATAAATCAATACTGTACACCATCTATTTTTTAATCTGTTAATTAATTTCCTTTTCTGTGTGCTGGTTTGTCCTCGAATCTTGTAACTCTAGTTTGTACATGTTCTAATTCAGTGAGAAGACTCAAAGCTGGCACACATGTAGATAGATACATGTGAATACACGATTTGAATAATTTCAATTGAATGAATTAACATATTGAAGAAATATAAAGCTGAACGATTCTGTTGTGTTGATTTAGAGTCAATCATTAAAACTAATGATTTTCAAATATTGACTTACGATATCGGCAACCCTGACCAAACCAGCCTTTGTCACATTTTACTTCAGGGGGAAGAACTGCCAACAGAAATAATAATATGAAAACAATTTATGGTATATTTGTGTTTTTATTATTACAAATCTAGGAGATATGGTTCTCTATTCAAATATAAAGTAAATTAAGTTAAATTATACGTTACTTAAACTTCCTTCACAGATCATAAAGTTGTAGACAAGAAAAAATAAAGACCATGATTGAACAATGCGTCCCATTTGTTTATATTTGTACAGCAAATGATATCTCTGTGAAAATGTAGAATGAAATTATTATATGGTAAAGTGTTGCTTGACTAACTGCTATACTAAACACCTAAATGTATTCTAATGTCATGTGAAAATGATTTCTCCAAAATTGTACAACATTAAGCCACAAATGTAATAAAGGCATTGAATGTAAATCGTGTATCCCAGCTAGGATCAAACCCATGACTTTCAGGGCGACATTCGCTCACATACACCTCAAGACAATATGTCCCTTGGTTATTTCTAAACAACATTTACGGCGTATCTATAACGTCATGTTTTGCCAGGAATCATGGGAAATACTGTTGTCATTGTTGTCACTGTTTGCACTATTGTCACTGTTTGCACTGTTGCCACTGTTTGCACTATTGTCACTGTTTGCACTGGTGTCACTGTTTGCACTGTTGTCACTGTTTGCACTGTTGTCACTGTTTGCACTGTTGTCACTGTTTGCACTATTGTCACTGTTTGCACTGTTGTCACTGTTTGCACTATTGTCACTATTTGCACTGTTGTCACTGTTTGTACTGTTGTCACTGTTTGCACTGTTGTCCCTGTTAGTGTTTTTAAAATTTTCTCTTGCTGGGATACTATCCTGTCGAATTGTTTTTTGACATGGAGGCGCGCTAAAAGTATTCCGACTACAATTATCTATTGATTTATGCAAGTTACTTTTTCTTGCCACCAGGTGGCATATGAAATTAATTTAATGGTATAAAGTACTTGTTTGAAAAATAAAAAATAACTACTAAGAAATTTAGTTATGTAACTAAAACACAGTGCCGTAACGAGCTTAACTCGCGCCCGGGGCGCAATACCTTTTTAATACATTTTTAGCGCTCCCCCATTCGAAAATCATATAAAATTATATGTAAAATATAAATTTGGCGCCCCATTGTGAGTAGCGCCCTGGGACATATGTACCTCCACGCCCCCTAGCTACGCCTCTGCTAAAACATGAAATACAAAAAAAAACCAATAAAGAGCTACAAAAGAGACGAACTAAAAAAAACAATAAAGAACTACAAAAGAGACGAACTAAAAAAAAACAATAAAGAGCTACAAAAGAGACGCGCTAAAAAAACCAATAAAGAGCTACAAAAGAGAGAAACTAAAAAAAACCAATAAAGAGCTACAAAAGAGACGAACTAAAAAAAAACCAATAAAAAGCTACAAAAGAGACGAACTAAAAAAAAACCAATAAAAAGCTACAAAAGAGACGAACTAAAAAAAACCAATAAAAAGCTACAAAAGAGACGAACTAAAAAAAAAACCAATAAAGAGCTAGAAAAGAGACGAACTAAAAAAAAACCAATAAAGAGCTACTAAAGAGACGAACTAAAAAAAACAACCAATAAAGATCTACAAAAGAGACGAACTAAAAAAAAAACCAATAAAATGCTACAAAAGAGACGAACTAAAAAAAACCAATACAGAGCTACAAAAGAGAAGAAATAAAAAAAACCCAATAAAGAGCTACAAAAGAGACGAACTAAAAAAAGACCAATAAAAGCTACAAAAGAGACGAACTAAAAAAAAAAAAACCAATAAAATGCTACAAAAGAGACGAACTAAAAAAAAACCAATAAAGAGCTACAAAAGAGACGAACTAAAAAAAACCAATACAGAGCTACAAAAGAGACGAACTAAAAAAAAACCAATAAAGAGCTACAAAAGAGACGAACTAAAAAAAACCCAATACAGAGCTACAAAAGAGACGAACTAAAAAAAAAAACCCAATAAAGAGCTACAAAAGAGACGAACTAAAAAAAAACCAATACAGAGCTACAAAAGAGACGAACTAAAAAAAA
The DNA here is from genome assembly GCA_021962125.1 of Bulinus truncatus. Lineage (NCBI taxonomy): Eukaryota > Metazoa > Mollusca > Gastropoda > Planorbidae > Bulinus > Bulinus truncatus. The sequence goes on along the minus strand of JAGDYQ010000161.1, from coordinate 1,147,982 downwards.
ACCAATAAAAGCTACAAAAGAGACGAACTAAAAAAAAAACAACCAATAAAGATCTACAAAAGAGACGAACTAAAAAAAAAAAACCAATAAAGAGCTACAAAAGAGACGAACTAAAAAAAAAAAACCAATAAAGAGCTACAAAAGAGACGAACTAAAAAAAACGCTAACAAAGTGAAGATCTAGAAATATACGAAACAAAAAATAATGCAATAACAAAGTAAGGAGTTACTTTAAATTATTAGTATTAATATTAATGCATCTAAATTAATTCATGTCTTTAAAAATAAAGATGAGCTAGTTTTCAGCTAACGTACTACCATTAAGGAAGATTAGTATCAATAGTAAAGTCTAGTGATACGGTAAGAGAAAATTAAAACAAATATACGTACTTGCTATAGTTGAAATTGAGACAAGTCTTGTACAGATCATTAGATGTATAATGTCCCTCCATTTCAACATGCATTATATAACAACGACATAACGTCACGTGACACGTAATAAGGATGCTAATTGTTTGAATGCAAAAGAATGATAAATATATTATGTCTCACTGACAGATTTACATATTTTAAACATTAACAAGTAGACAGTTTGTTTTTCTCATTTTTTTTTGTGTAAATTGTTTGTAAAGTGAAACTACAACAGTTTACAGTTAGGACAATAGAAAAACTTAAGAAAAAAATATTTTTTATCCGCGTAGAATAAATATGTGGTAATGTATGGTAGCTACGACATAATGTCCTAGTAAAATTCTACGCTAGTAAATAACAAACATGCTACAGTGAACGGCATTCAAAAAACATATAAAGAAACCATATGTTACGTTAAATCCGTTGTGCCTTCGACGTCAAGGTCTTGGGTTCGATTCCCAATGATGTTACCCGGTCCCCATTTTTACATGGGGTCCATCAAGTTTAGTTCAGGAAGTAAAGACAGCTGGGCTCGTCACACAATCTGTTTTGAGGCTTAGAAATATACAAGCTCTCTTTTTAATCTGACCATTCTAGACCTCAAGGGGGGGGGGGCTGTTAATAAAGGAATAGTTTGTTATTCTTAAATGCACGACGAAGAGCAGCACATGTATTATATGCCGATGTTAATATCCAATCCCTATTTTACTTTACGCCATTAAGTTCATTTTACAATATTCTGTTTATTAAATGTAATGTGTATCTTTAATGTAACATTTTAGAATGTTCCGTTTATTAAACGGAATGTGTATCTTAAAAGTAACATTTTACAATATTCTGTTTGATAAATGTAATGTGTATCTTTAAAGTAACATTTAACAATTTATTATATTTATTAAATGTAATGTGTATCTTTAAAGTAACATTTACTTTATTGATTTCGTTTATCACTTGTATGCAAACCATCGATGGAATGAGTGTCCACATTTGTTGCTGATTTGAATTGGAAATTAAAATCTGGGCACGTAAAGTATGTTTGGTTACCACGGGAGACATAGCGGAGACTTTCACCATGAACTAAAATATCCACTGGTCCTTAAAGGGGATCAAACAAGAGACCCTCATGTCGACAGACGAGCGCTTTACCCCACGACCATTCGTCCACTATGATGATGCAACAATATGTGCAGCTAAAATAATCAAGCACAAGAAGATGCCAAAGCTGAGCCATACATTCATATACATTTAAGAAACTTTTTCGTTCCAAACTAAGATTCATCTCTAATTCCTTCAACCGTGACCGCCGACACAATAACTTAAAGTAGACTTGAGTCAAGTATCATTTACCGATTGTTATATACACTGCAGTCATTAAAGTGAAAAAAAAGGAAGTACTTGGACTTTTTAAGTACAGGTCAGAGATGACCACGTTTGACCATTATTAGAAAAATCAAACTAGGAGTCAATTTATGAACTGATGGCTTCTTCACCCCCCACCCTACCAACGGCCAACGGTGAATACATTAAAATAATATATTAAATCAAAACATAATATAACATCAATTTTAACTTTTAATCTATGAATTTACTGTTGGGTAAAAATATTTTGACAAACAGGAAGATATTTAGGCGTGTTAGTAACACAGTAAGTGTAATGAAGTGTAATGAAGTGTACGAAAGTTTCAACCGTAAATCCTAGTGTTTATTAATGACATATCCAAGTAACATTAGTCAGCTGTGAGTAAACTGAAATGCAGCAAACACGTTATGTAACTTGCAAAATACTTAGCTCTGATATAGAAATATAACCATACTTGTAAACAGGTAGATATATTAATGCTGACATAACATTACGCATCGTTACACAATGAGACTTGGATTCTGCGCGAGAGTTTAATCTGTTACAAATGCCGCATTAATAACACTGGTAAACAGTGATTTCATTGCCAGTGATATTTGAATCATTTTATACAAAGTCAACTATGCTGATTTAGAATATGTAAGTGCTTTTGCTAGATTGACTCTATTTTACGAGATAATTAAAATTAATTAAATAATGTATGCACCGTGTTTGAAAATTGTCAAGAATTGCATGAAGTAAAATAGTATACTAACAAATACTTGTGAAAATGTTAATAGTCATGCAGAATTTTGTTTAAAAAGATATGTTATAGTGCTATAGAAGAAAACATTTTCATTTGAAAAACTAATTATGTCTAATTAATTAATTAATATGTTAATTGTCTATGGTAATGCATTAGCAAATCGCTGTTTGCTCGACTTCCTTTTGTGTGTGTCGTTGGGGCAATTGCGCTGGAGGCTCCAACAGTAGTCAGCCATCATATTATGTCCCATCTTCCTTGATATCTCTCCTCCATCACCCTCATATCCTGATGGAACCTCTCGCCTTGTTCCTCACTGAAGTCCCCAAGGTTACCTGGAAATTTGTCTAAATGACTGTGAAGGTAATGTACCTTGATGCTTATATTTGCTCCAATGTTTCTGAAGTTAGCGAGCATATCTTGTACCAGTTTTTCGTAATTCTCTGCTTTGTTATTACCTAAGAAGTTCCTGACAACTGAAACAAAACTGTTCCATGAAGAAGATTCAAGGTGATTCGTGAAATCTGTAAAATTTTGATCGTTGATGAGTTTTCGAATCTGAGGACCGTCAAAAATCCCAAAGCCTTAACAAATTATTTCATTAAACCAAATTTGATATGAAGCGGTGGGAGAATGATCTTATTTTGTCAACCAGTGGTTTGCTGATGATATTTTCTTTACCTACAGTCATGGTTTCCCTTGCAGGCCATGTCACTCTTGTCCAATGATCTTGCCTTGCCCTGCTATCCCAAAGGCACATGAAGCACGGGTATTTTGTGTATCCTGACTGCTACCCAAGCAAGAAGTTTACCATTTTTAGATCAACACAAATTGACCACTGATGCTTATAATAACAGACTTTCTGCAATACTGTTTTGATATTCTCATACTCTTCTTTAGGTGTTGTTGAGTGAGCAATAGGAAGAGATGCGTAACGGTTACCATTGTGTATCAGAACACATTTCAAGCTTCTGATGGAACTGTCTATAAAAAGACGCCAGTCTTTGGAATGGTAGTCTTGTAGTCCCATTTGGAGCAGAAATCCAAGGATGTCATTACAGTAAACAAGATCTTCCTCTTGGCTGAAATATGGAAGAAGAAACTCTTCTCTTTTCCGATAAGAAATTTTTAAAATTCTTGTTTGAGAAAATTTCTTTCATTGAGCCTGGACGCTAAAAGCTCAGATGTTTGCTTGGGCATATTTAGGTATCGTATCAGGTTATTGGGTTCTTCTTGACTAAATGGTTGAGGTGTTGAAGAACTTCCTTCATAATCGCTTCCACTTTTTTCACCTGCCAAAAACTCCAGATCTTGCCCCTCGTCAGAGTCTGATGGTGAAAACTGTAATAATCCACTAAACACTTGTATAGAAACTTCACTGCTATGTGGAATTGGTCTCCTTGCAGATTCAAGATCAGGATAATCTCACTTAGATTTCTTGTGGTGATTGAAGCCTTTAACATTCACAATACAAAAATAGCAATCACCAAAATGATCTTTCGGCTCTCGCCATACCATTGGTACTTTAAACGGGAAATGATAATACTACATTTCAAGTACAAGTCGACGGCTGACGGACTATCCTAAGACAGTGGTGCCGAACCTACGGCACACGTGCCACACTCAGCACGCAGGGCCTCATCAGTCGACATGCGATTAAAATATCACTGCTTTTCATTTAAATTCGAGTATTGGCTATAAATAAGTGGATTCGGTTGAAATTCGGGCACACGGCGTCAAAAAAGGTTCGCCACCACTTTCTTAGGATCTTCACCATCTAAAAATGTTACCAGTTAGAAATTACAATATATAACTGAGTGAACTGATTCAAAAAGCATCGTCCTCCAAGTTGGAAAAAAAATTCAGCAAAAGCACAAACTTAAAATAAGAAAAAGAATATTAAAATCTTAGCTTGTTTAAAAATGCTATTTCTTTTACGTAATGTACTTGTTCATTTTTTATAAAGTTTAAAAATGTTAAAATGGTGTATACCTTTTGTTTGCACGTATACACAATAAAAAATAATAAAGAAAAGCAATTTGCACATTTTTTCTAAATTTTATAACTGATGTTTTGTCAAAGTTAATTTTTTTTAATCTGAGTTTAGACTACAACTAATGCATGAACAGAATGTACAACACGCGATTAGTACAGTGAACACATTTGAAAAACATGACTCACTTTGAGTGAGCACAAGCTTTCTTCTAATCCAAAATCTTACAAATGATTAACATCTTGTATGCCTAGAGAAGCTCCTTGAAGTAGTCCACTTATGAAAGATGGAATAGATAAATAAATATCTGGCAACACTGAAAAGTTCATTCTTTGCTTAGTTAAATTGTTGTCAAATTGCTAACCATTATTGCCTTACAGTGAGCATAAAAAAGAAACGAAATAGATAAAATCTAGTGGTTTTTAAAGTTTGGATCGCGATTTTTTTTAAATTAATAATAACAAGATCTAGAATCTATAAATGTATAGTCTCAATTCTATTTCTCTATATGTCGACAGTCGTGCGATTTACACAGCTCAAACATCCACTCCCTAACAAAATAAAATACGAAATCCTTTTTTTCTAATTCTAATATTTTGTTGATCAGAATTAATGATGGCCTTGTCAATGTGTGCATTCTTTGTCAGCATAAAACGTGAATAAGAAAATATCCCGACCATAGCCGACAGTGCAATGGCCATGGAGGTACTTAAACCAAGACCTGAAAAATTTCCTTGGTCCTTACCTGAGATAGAAACAGTTACCTTCAGGTCGACAGTCGAGCGCCTTACCGCAATCCCCTTCTTAACGCTGTTGCAATGTTTATCTCGCTCTTCTGTGTTTTGTTTATTTTGTATATGTTTGTGTTCACTAGGTATTGACATTTAGCCGCCGCTATGACGACGATAATTATGTATTACAGTAAATGTTTCACCTGCAGCCATGGGAATACCGAGTGCATCTATTTTTTTTTTCATTTTTGGCTCACTGAGGAGTTGAAGAGTTAGGCAGGTTAAATGTTTCATATTAGCTGAAAGTGAAAAAAAAATGAAGTTTATGGGAAAATATCGTCCTCCCGAATCAAAAGCATTCTTTGACACAAAACGTCAATCACTGACCCTGGCTGTCACAAATACTGTTTTTGTCACTTCAACACAGGTAATGCCACTGTGAATTTAACAACGGTAAGTTCATTCTGGTAAGGTAAGATGACATAGTCTGGTCAATGCATTTAACTGAACGTTTAATAATTCAACTTTAATTGTCAATGGTAAACCTATACAAATACTCCATGTTTATGTACATTTTAGCTGATATCCAGAAAGAGATGCATTTTCCTACGCAAACTAAACACTTATAATCTTGATTGAAGACATGTTATTGTAACCCTTATCAAGGAACTGGTTTTGCAGAGGGGGGTAAGGAGCTGCCTTTGGCTGCTCTGAGATCTTATACGCAAAAAGTTGTGAAAGCGGCCACTTTCAAATTTAATTTCACCATGATAGTTTAAAACCTTGAGCCTCCAATGACCCGCATTGCTAAGCCATTTTCATCCCGGGCTCTTGACATTATATCTAACTAAATATCAGTTATAACTTAAAAAGTGCTTACCTCATGTTGTGCTTTCAGTTATAACTTAGAAAGTGCTCACCTCGTGTTGTGCTTTCAGTTATAACTTAGAAAGTGCTCACCTCGTGTTGTGCTTTCAGTTATAACTTAGAAAGTTCTCATCTCATGTTCTGCTCACAGTAATAGCTTAGAAAGTTCTCATCTCATGTTGTGCTCTCATTTATAATTTAGAAAATGCTCATCTCAGGTTGTGCTTTCAGTTATAACTTAGAAAGTGCTCATCTCATGTTGTGCTCTCGTATTTTTTGCGTGTTGGTTTTTTTTTTTATTTGCTCAGCACAACATTGTGAATTAAAATGGAATTACATTTAGAACATTGTCGAACTAATTCTTCTTTAAATAAAGTTGTATCTATGCATAGATTATTGTTACTTTAAAAGACTAAATTATGTTTTGTCGCTGACCTCTGAAAATCGTTCACGACCCACTAGTCAACACTTTGAGAATCACTGCTCAAGAGTGCTTTGTATAGAAAAAAAGGTCTTTGTGCTTAACAGACGTAAATTATTGTAAAGTCGGATACGTTTACATTTGATTAAACGAACAGTTACTTTTTTGTATAAATAATACACTTGTATTGAATGAGTACGTTATAGAACAGACAAGATGACAGAGAAAAAAATCTAAAACTAGATTGTGCACTTGCATCAGTCTTTGAGTGGGAGGCGAGGTGAGGGGGCAATAAACCAACTTTAATTATAGCCTAGAGCATCACAGGTAGAACATCTGGCACATGTAATATAATACCTTTGAACCAGAACAAATCAAGTAAAACATTTAAATAGCAATGACTGTACCAGTTAATTTATTGTTTTATTAGTTGGTGAGGTGTTATATTATGTAAGTAAAGAAAGGTTCTATTTTTTTTACTTTTTTCTCTAATACGAAACCAGTCTTCAATTGCTATATTATGAGAACTCGTAATAAATTTCTTGAAACGTGTGTAATATTATCCCTAAAGTCTTCACAGTTTTAATCATGAAAACTATCCGTTACCTATTTAGAAATACTTACAAAACCAAAATCATTGTATAAACGATCAAATATACGAAGAAGCCTAAGATAACAAATATTCAAAATATTATTTTATTGAAAAAACACATATTTAAGATTACTCAAAATAATTGAGCATATCAATTACAGTCTACTATGGAGTATATATGAGACAAAAAGTTAGTATCATTTATAATATAGATAATCTGTGGAGATACACTTTGAAATTAAATGTCTATAATTTCTTAAACCATTTGAATTTCCTCTACCATATCATACACATTTTCTCTTTTATTATGTTATATAATATTGTTTTCTCCATCGATATATAGGTCGTTGGTTTAGTTCTAACTGTTAATATTTGCATAGAGGTTTACGTCAGCATTGGCAACGTGGTTCCGATCACATAAATATTTTTTGCGTAAGTAGCTTATGGCAACCATAATTCCACATATTAAAACGATGAATCCCAAGAATCCTGCTAAAGATGCTACTCCTATATTCAGATTATCGTGTGGTACATTTTCAGTCGTAGCTTCTTCCACATAATTCACTAAAGTAGTGTTTAGTTTTGGCCCTGCTGCTAAGAAAAAATTAGAACGATATGAATAGTAAAACAAAGACAAAAGTACAAATTCCGCTAAGACGAACTCTACATATTTATACAAGCCCCGGCAACTTACAGTATTTCTTTATTATTTTAAAACAAAAAAAAATCTTCGTTTCTCAGCGTCAGTTGGTGTTCAGTTAGGTGTATGTGTGTGTGTGTGGGGGGGATCTATAACATTTATAACATCTCATCTAGAAGTTACACATTAAATTATCCTATAAGTGTTAGAAATTACTTTTTTTATAGCACTTTTAATTTTTTTAGTTATTTGTAGATTTTTTTAACTTGTTAATATTATATCATGTTTTGACATACCTGGTGGAATTTTATTATTTTTAAACTACATAGGTCATAAAATAGACCTGTATAACCTTCAACGCAATTAAAACAATATTCATACATAATGTGAAATATCTTGCTTAAACAATTTAATGCACAATTAATTGAGCAGTTTACTCCATGAAAACCTTCCTTGCAACCTGCCGTGTGATATACACAAAAATGGCAAGCTGGAAGGAAGTTAATATTATTTTCAAAACTCTAAGGTAAAAGTTAGTTTGTACAAAAATGAATCGCTAGATGAATAAATTAAAAAAAACAACAAACTAAAACATATATTTACTATTATTTTGGCATATGAATATTCAAAAAAATTATGTAAAATTTAGTTACCGTGTATTTTATACGTCATTCAGTACATGTGGATGATTATTCAGTCGACCTTATTATTATGAAATAATTATTAATGCATTTTTCCTATATTTTTAAAAAACGAAAAAAAAAACATACGGGTATCACATAGAGGTTGCTTATATCCAGATTCACAACCAGCTATACATTCACCTGTTGCTTTGTCACAGTAGTCCTTAATATAACAATTCGAGCTGCATATATTTTGGCAGTTGAAACCCCATGTACCACGAGCACAATCTAGAAGCATTTCAATAGACAAAAATAGCATCTTAATGTTTACTTTTAGTGGCACGTTCACCAACAGAGAAGAGTGCACAAATTAATATTAAACACCTTCACCTTGGCTAAACATCAGTAACACCTTAAGTTTTAAAATCAGTATATATAAATTTACCACAATTCTTTAATATTATTTTTTTGAATAAAATCAGGGAATGGTTCTCATACAGATTTAACATAAAAACAAAAGACAACCATAATACTGAAGTATACTTACTAAATTAAGTGTTAAAGTGTTGTAAAAAAGCACAAAAAATAATTTTCGTCCATTTGTTTATCAAGAACTATGTTTACTTTTTTATGAAAGTAATTGTAAGAAGTATTATCAGTACTTTAAAAAACGTTTCAAACTATAGCAATGATCTCATCAAAATAGGAGCAGAAACACTATGGCGAGTTACTATATAAGGATGTTTGTGTTGCATTGTTTTAAATTTGAATCGCAATTTTTAAAAAAAAAACAACGTTATTTTCCTTTTATTATTCAAAAGATATAAATATTTATTAAATTTCATCTATAAGTTACACAAGATTGATTCAACTTATGACCAAAGTAATAGACACATTTAAAAAGAAAAATGCATTGATATTGCATTATTACGTTATGATTTATAACATGACGCAAAGAAAAAAAAAGTTCTGAGGATGCGACAATCATTTGTTTTAAATATCACATTCCTGGTTTTTTATTATGTTTTCTATTTCATTATGGTCATTATGTTAAGTGTAAATTGTTTAAAGTGATGTAAAGATATCATCAAATCATCTTTCAAGTCACGTAAAGTATGATAAACTTTAGGCTAACACGATGAGGTCACTTCGGCTAATTCAAGATATTTGTAACATGAATAAATAAGCTCAGTGAAAAGGTTTGGCGTAACATTTCTAAGTCCAGGTCTTGATCATATGCCTCAAGTCCCAGCAGTGATGATATGAAATCTCTTATATTAACGACTAACGGGATTGTCTTTCATTCCCACCATAGCCGATTAGAGCACCACGAAAGATAAAGCAGGGAGTTCAACCATGACCTGAAGTACTCCTTATTTCTCACCGGATATCGAACCAGGGACACTTTACTCTCAGTAGAGCTCTTTATATCATGAACAACCATCTCCTGCCTTAATCCTACAAAGTCGGCCATTTTCCATGTGCTCCGGCCTCGTGGCCATGTAAATTATAAGTCCTTGAAGAGGTCAATGAAGAGTTTATTCATGTACAATTGTTATAATTCTTTATTTGGGGTTAGGGTATAGCTGTGCATGCTGTACGATGCATATAATGCACACGTTTTACGTTAAATTTAGGATTAGTTTAGTGTGTTCGTATTTTCTTTCGTTATAAAAACAGTTCTTTCATATATCAATGTATTGTAAACATCTTCAAACATGAAAGTCGACATTTGATCTAATTAATATTAGCATACTCTTACTTTTTTTACAATCAGGCATTTCATAGCCAGGTCGGCACCCTTCTTCACATTGCCCTGTCATTATATTACACGCACTGTTGTGACAGTTTCGGTCGCAGGTTTTGTTACAGTTTTCGCCCCATTTGTCAGCAGCACAAGCTTAATAAAATATATGTCAAGATGTAATAGTGTATAGCCATATGTAAGAAAAATAATAAACAGCTGTTCATCTATATAGGTGTGTATGTATTAATTCGTCGCGTATTTGATACGTTTGGGAACCACCATCGTATTTAAAAAAGAATATGTTCGTTAATTGTCGATTATTTATTACTTAATTATTTTAGCAGTAGAGGATTGCTGAGTTGTGACTCTCTGGGACAAGGAGCGGGGAAAATGAGATCCATATTTTGGAGCGGGAAGGGGTTGAAAATTAAAAAAAAAAATTGCGACATAACGGTAAACGCCCCCTTTCCGTTTCAATATTAATTAATTTTATTTTCATTTTTATTTAAAGTTTACCAAGAAAAAAAAAGAATTACATTAAGTGAGTCTGAATACCAAAAACAACTTCAAGTTAAAAAGCGGTAATATTTTCTTGGGTTGTCTGCTAATTAAAAAATGTACAAAACATAGAAGTTACTAACATAGAGAATGTTTGTGTGTGTGTGTGTTTATGTGTGTGTTATATTTAGTAACAGTAAGCTAAACCGATGCCAAATTAAATGTCTAATGAACTACTGGGTAGGCGATTAATTGTAACGCAATGCACTTAAAGCACATATTTTTTTTCAGACTTTATGAAATGTAATTTAGTCTTATCAATGGCTAAAAGTTAGTTTGCCATCGATACATTTTTTTTACTTTTATTACAAACTGGGGGATTTTCAAATCCAAAACACACATCGGTACATGATCCGTCGTCAAATCTACAGTTGTTAGGGCAGTCATTATCACAGGTGTTGTTACATTCAAGGCCCCATAAACCTCTTGAGCATTCTGTAAATATGAGATTTATATAAGTAGCAAAAGCGAATCTAATTCTATGTTTTATGAAAGATGCTGTTGAAAACATACGGACAGTTTCAAAACAAAAAAAAAGTAAAGTTCCCTTAGCCCAAGCGGGCAGATGAAATAAAAAATTAATCTGTTTCCGTAACCCCGGCATATGTAGGGATTTGTGGTTAGCATAACACCCAACCAATTCAGGTACCCATTTTAAGCTGAGTGGACCTGAAAAAAATTGCAAGGTTCTCACTGAGGTTCGAACCCAACTGTCTCCGGTCGACAGTTGACAACTGGTCCCCTTAAATAATTAAACCCACTTTTTATCTTTATGAAACAATATCTAGATGACGTCAATAAAATCAAAATGACGAGAATTCATATTATTTTTAATGTACATAAAGTATCTTTTAGTTTTCTCGATTCAAAAAGCCTAAAGTAATTATAGATTCTCACTATTAGTTTTCAAATACAATACAAAATCTTTCAGAAAAAAAATAGCCACAACTAAACAAACTTTTAGTTGAAAAATTGAGTCAAAAAAAGTTAAATAAAGAAAATTCCTAATAGAAGAGATTTCTCTTATTAGCTCCTAAAGAATATGTTTATCAACTTGGACCGAGTCACCATCTTGAAATAAGTAAAGCCATTCCTTGGTTTCATTTAAATTTAAATAATAAATGAAATTTATATTATCTTGCAACATGAATATGACGTATACATTTATCAAAATGCAATATGAAAGAACAATGTCAACCTCCATACGCCTCGACTTCACATAATGCCAGGTATAATCCTTCTTTTTGAGTTAAAGCAATAATGGTTAGTGTTTTGGTTGGTGAAGCAGCCAGAGGTAAAATTGTATGAACCTGTTGCACCAGACTGTTAAGGTGTGTATAACGAAATATATTTCTGTTGGATTCATTAAACATTTGTAACCGAAATCTTTTAAGGTGAACAGGGGCTGAAAAAAAGATAATGTGAATCTATTTTTAAATTTAAAAAAAAGATTAATTCAACTCTTTACGATAGAAATAAAAGAAATAGCCTACGTATTTGTCAAATGATAAAAAAGTTATAATGTTATTAAGTTGCATTTTTGAATAAGTAACGTTTTTAAAATTTTATAGTCGAAAACATTTTGTAAGTTCTTAAAATTGCTACATGTTTTTTTTGAAAGCATTATCATCAGTTTAATTAAAATAGCTTTCTCTTTGACCTAAAAATAATGTATAAACAATGTTTATTAAACATATTTAATTTACTTATGGTGTGCGTTTTAGTCTGCAATATTCTTGTCTTTAACTTCTAATGCTCATAGATAATTAAGTTTTATGTATTGATTATGTGTTAAGTTCCTTTAAAGATAATGGAAATGGTTCTTTCTGTTTTACCGTGTATATAGCCTTCTGTTTCCAATTGTTCGTGTGTCTAAAAAAAGATGGTGTTACAAGGTGATGTTTGATTTGATTGTGAATTTAATTTTCAAGGTAATTAAAAGTTAAACAACTAAATCAGATGTCACACTAATCCCATACCTTCCTTTCGATTATAGATTACGATTCTGGTAATCAAACGTGTGGGGTGAAATGTTATGGTCCAGGATGGTGATCTATCCCCTGAGTTTGTATTAGTGCAGCTGTTAGCGATATCTTGGCCGTCGCTAATACCATCCACAGCCTTAGATGAAACATAACGTTCATTATTACCATACGTTGAGGTCTGACTAGTTGATTGTTTAAGAGCCACGTTTCTACCTGGTGGTTAAAGTATGGTAAAAAGTAAAATATTTAAAAAAAACATTAATTAAAAAAAATAATGTCATTTCTTTTTTTTTTAAACATTTTGGACATTTTTGCTTTGATCATTACTATTGTAAAAAAAAGCTAATAAATTGTTGTAATTTAAGTTCACTTAATATTAACATCTAAATGTATTTATAGTACTTAAAAACAAAGCTACCAATATATGTATAGATATAATGTTTGTAGACCTTATCTTTTTTTTTAATTATTTGAATTATAAATTAATTAAAAAAAATTGTATGAGCTTATCACTTTAAAAATAAATTATTTCAAATGGTTCAGAAAAATCATTAAAGAAAAAGAAACCTCTGAGGAAGTTTCTTTCTAAACATTTACACTCGTATTAAATACATAAGACAATTCAATACTACATTACATATTAGCATTATTGTGTTGAATTGTATATAGCAATCGATTTGAGCCAGGGGCGCAACCAGTATGCTGAAGTTGGTAGGGTCCAAAATATTAGGGAAGATGAAAACTGGTATGTCTGCCCGCAACCAGTATGTTGAAGTTGGTAAGTCCAAAATATTAGGGAAGATGAAAAGTGGTATGTCTGCCCCAAAATTTTGGTAGGGTCGAAAACCAGTGGCTTGATTTTTGGTAGGGTCCGGACCCGCACGACCCATACATCGGTTGTGCCCATAATTTGAGCTATAAATTAATTTTAAATTTACCACATATAGCTAATTCGAAAATCAATATATTATTTACCTCCACTGATTCGAAGTAAACATAAGTTCTGAATCACTTCTCCTTCCATTGTTATGTATCGTACCCTGTCTTTCATAGTTAGCTGAATATCTACAGTGTGTCCTTTTATTACGATATCTTTCTTCTGAGTTGTGCACTCTGTGTATTGATTTGTATTGTCTTGAAAATGTATCCTCAGTTTGTAAATTAGTTCTAAAGAAAGGCGATTCCTCAGTTAAACAGTTTTAACAATTTTTAAATATATGTTTTCTAGGGTTTTCATTGGCTTTCGAGCCTAGGATTCTCAGGTCGACAATCAAGCGCTTTACCACACGACCACCCTAATAATAGGTTATGTACTAATATTTTGTCTTCAAATAATCTAATTTTGAAACAAGTATATTTACAAAAAAAAACAAACAAGTGAAAAAATAAAGATTGGAAAAAAATGTTTTTAAAACTATCTTGCCATAACAGTGCTTTAAATTTAACTGTTTACGTCTTTTGGTAATTTAAGGTCTGCTTACCTGGCTGCTTAACCACCATTCTAATCCAACTTACAGGATATGTGTCTGTTAAATCCACAGTAACTGAGGTGTAATGTATACAGGTATCCACATCCGTGTCAGTGAGAGAGGTATAAGCGTGTATAGGAATAATTGTTTCCGGTATGTCAGTGACCAAATCTTCTGTGAAATTTTCCATTTTATCTTTTTATATTTTATACAATGAAGCTAATATATACATTTGTCAGTCAATCAGTTGCTATTTGAAAAAAAAAAAAACTTCTTTATATTGGTACTAAATAAATCAAATGACAGTTTAAAGAACAAGAAAATGACAATTTTATTTACACTTTTCGTTTACTTACGATATTGACATTTAAATCCGAACCAGCCAGACTCACAATGATATTGACATTCTCCATCAATGCAAGATCCATTACAGTGACATTTGTACTCACAGTTTACTCCGAACCAGCCAGCCGGACAACCATCTGATATTTTATACAAATTGGCATTTCAAAATTTTAAACAATTCATTCATTCATAGAATTCTTAAAAAATATGTATAATTGTTCTAATTGTTAATATACATATTTATACATTAAAGGTGAGCTGAAGTTTCGTTTTTCTTTTTACCTTTCGGATGAGGGGATTATTTTTTCCTATTTTACCGGGTTCTTAAGCATCTCTTAGTGCTAAAACTCTAGAAAAGTTTACTTTTAACTTAAGTGCGCATTTTGCGATGTAGGTCTATTTGAAAGAAATACTATATTGGTGACCCACAGAGTCCACAATAGTGTGATACTTTTTGATACTAATTATTAACTAATAGACATAAAACTTGAAATACACTGTGAAGAAGGCAATATCAGGTTTCTATATAACTTGTTTTGCGTACTAAATATTATGAATATCATTATATTTATATTTTCTACATAAAGGAAACGATAAAGAAATGGTCACAAAATTCTCTTGTTTGTTTAGTTCAGTGCGGTTTCCGATGAGCTGATTTTTACTTTTTTAATAAGATCTTCATAACCTAACGATTGTGTGGTATTTGTTTATTTCAAAAGTCGGAATGCTAGTCTCATTCATTCTTTCTTGACCTCCTATGTAATAGACGACTTTGTCGTAACATCGTTAGTAGATCAATTATGAGTGTGAAGGTTTCTCTTGATATTATGATGAATCCATAACGACACCTTTATATATAAGATGCTACAATATCAATCTTTTATAAATGTCTTTGTGAATACAGCATGCATATGAAATTTAAGTCTTGAATGCCATAATCCTAATGAATTAATCCTAATCGACTTAAAGATATCAATAAAGCGTAAATGAGTTTTTCTTTTACAGCATCCACTTCGAGAAAAAGACATTTTAATGAAACATTGTTCACACATGTTCTGTAATGTTTGAAGCAAAACTTTTGTTTTAAAAAAAGGTTTCAACTAACTTTGCAATGTATTGTATACACAGTGGCGTAGCTAGGGTGGGGGGAGGGGGGTCCAAATTTGAACGTTGCCCCGGGCCCCCGCTTGAGGGGGGCCCCCAAACGAGTTTCCAATTTTTTTAATTTTAACACTAAATATTAAATACTAGCTGTAACCGCCTCGCGCTGCCGTGACTAAGGCTTCTGTAACGACCAAAGTCGGTTATGTTTTTATAACATACTTTGGAATGGCTGGAAATGCGCCATAGGTACAATGTCGGTCACGTTTAGAGAGAGTTTGTATTTTTAGGGGACACATACCTGTTAAGTTAGATGACCTAGTTAGGCTGGAATTAAAACCAAGGCTAAGCGTCTTTGTATTTTCGACAGAAAAATGTTGTGATAAGCTAATTATCTACTGTCTGGTTTCGTATACATGGCGCCAAACTTCTACATGTGCTTGATTAGTGATACAAAGAGCATTGTTGAGCATTGTATTTACAAGAATATAAATTAAACATTGTATTTTCAAGAATATGGATCATTGGGTCACGGATGAGTTAATTAATTAAGGGAAGAAAGGAGGAGAACAGAACAGACATGCAGTTTGACAAAAATAGGCAGCACACAGGATAGAGTAGTGATGTTTCGGTGAATATGGATCTCACAGTGTATAGTTTCATTCTACTTATATTTTGAAATTAAATTTTGCGTAATCGTCAAATAAAGTATATGAATCGGACTTGGCAGTTCATTTAATTTATTTGTGATGTATGTGATTGAGTACACGCTTAGATAAAGTGTCAATCGCTACCAGAGAAGAGAAGACAGAGACAGATCGTCACAAGAACTCTCAATGTACAACTAATAATACAAGTAATTATGACACTTACTTTAATGTAAAAGTAAGTATTGAGAAAAATTTCGTTTCTAATTCAGTTTATTAATTTAATGCAATGGTGTGTGTAAATTTCAAGGCCATTGGTGAAGAACTTTAGAAGTTATTAGCTAGGCGTGAATCCTATTTACATTTTATCTACATAGATAAAGCCACCGCCATGTAATCTTGTTATGCACGTTGTTATATAAGTTAGTGCAGAGGCGTCACTCAGAAGGTGCGGGCCGCACCGGGTGACACCAACATAGGGGTGACACCAACATGAACAATTCCATATTTCATAGCAGAAAGAACTCGGCATAGTCAGTTTTATAAAACATGATCAGTAGCACAGGGTGCCACCATACGATCAGTAGCACAGGGTGCCACCATATGACCAGTAGCACAGGGTGCCACCATACGACCAGTAGCACAGGGTGCCATCATGCAGAGCGTCTGGAGCTTAGGTAAATGAATCTAATTCAAAGCTGCTCGGACCAATCTGGAGTTTTTTGCAAACGCGCTAGAAAAAAGGACGGAGGTAGTCACGTGATTTTATGAAATAGGAGACGTAGTTTATAAACTTAGTTGAATTAAAGTAATATAGGGCCTACATATTTCTGAAATACAGTCAGTAATACTATCGTTTTCATCGCTTAAATATTTTAAAGTAAATAATCTAAGGCGAAGCCCGTATAGAGCAGGAAAATTCGAAATATGTACCATTGTTCATGGTGGAAGTCTTGGGGGAGGGGGTGACACCCTGAATTGTCCGTATCGGGTGACACCAACCATAGTGATGCCACTGAGTTAGTGACACTGTTGCATGTATTCCACATAGATTAAGGATTTCAAAATTACGTAAATCATCACGCAAATTAAAAACTGGTAAAAAGTTTACTAAAAGTGTCAAAACATAGTTTGGTTGTTGTAAAACACGTTATCTTTCCCATTGTATCTTCCATTTTTTTGTCCATGCTATAATCCATCTATCCATAGACATAAATAGAAGGGTCATAGTTCGTATACTTATGTCTATTCGTCTGACGAAATCTCACAATCATGGCGTATGAAACAAGTATACATAATTTTTAGTAAATTTTTTATTTGTGAAATGTAAAGAGTGTTATTCTTTATAGAGAAACTTCACCAATGCCGAAAGAATGAGTTTACAAAACGGAAAAAGCGTGCTACAGAAAGACGAGAGGTTGCAAAATCAAGGAAAATTTGAAGTTTTTTTAAGAAGAAACCTGATAATAGCATTGAAAAACAAAGAAGACCATGAACATGGCGAAGAAAAGTGTCATCATTCAGATAATTCATGCAAAGATATAGCAGTGTAGCAACAGCTGTCAAGTACTTAGCAAAAACCAACTCAAACTTAATTGACCGCAAAGAAAAACTGGATTCTCCCAGTCCTAGGAACTTTATAATATCTTTGAAATTTCTTGCAGAGTTTGATGAAGTTACGTAACATCACTTGATTAATTCAACATGAGTCCATAAGCTTGATGGGCAATAAAGATAGGGAATCAATTGTTGGGAAAGTCAAGGAAGTTTGTTACTTTTTTCTGTTGTTTGATTCCACTCCAGATGTTTCTCACAAAGAATAAGTATCCCTTAAAGTTCGTAACTTGGATGTCGAGAATTTTTAAATAAAAGAGTCATTCCTTGGTTATTTTGAAATTGTGAAGCCAGATGCACAACTTTATGAAGAACTTGTTCTGAAAACTCTTTAAGACTTGAACTAGACTTTAATCTGTGCACAGATCAAACTTATGATAACGCAGCCACAATGAGTGGCCGTCGGTCTGGCCGGCAGAAACGTTTCTTAGACATAGATCCAAACGTAACATTTCTGAACTGTGATAATCACTCTCTCAACTTGGCAGCTCTTCATTCCGATGAGATAGATCTAGCAATTGTCATCTTTTTTCATGAAATGCTCAACCTTTTTTCCAATTCACCCCAGAAATAGACCAAACTGAAATAAACTGGAGCCGGGAAACTAAAAAAGGAGAGTAGTAGGCCTACATGGTGGTACTCAAGAGAAGAAGCTACGTCGTCAGATTCCTTGCATCTTGACAAAGATGCTGAAGAGATTAAGACCCTTTCATGCTTTCTGCAAAATGATGAGAAACAGACGAAACTGATCACCCAATCCATCGAAAGAGCAAAAGAAGGAATTAAATGCTATGGGTATCCTGTAGGCAAAACAACCAGAAGAAAGAAAAGACTTGATGGGGAGTTGAGTTCTGATGTAGGACTGTCAATAGAACTACTACAATTCAAACGTGTTGCGACAGAAGTGCTTGACAGACTTCATATGGAGATCAAGGATAGATTCCAAAGGTTGCAAAACCATGTGGGCACCTTTGGAGTTCTTCTTAAACCAAGACACCTGTTGAATTATATGGATGATTACACACTGATGAAAAACTGTTACTTTTTCCTGTTTGTATGATGACATACATGCAAATCACTTTTTCAATGGTATCATTGATGCACGAGCACTTTCATCAACAAACCAGTACCACAATCACCAACTGACATATTGAGGAAGCTGGCTTCATATGATAATGATGTTTGCTCAAACCTTGCAACCTCCATCCGAATACTGCTAACTCAGGCCACTTCCATTGCATCATGTGAGAGATTATTCTCAAAACTCAAGTCTATCAAAAACTATATCAGGAGTACAATGACGCAAGAAAGACTTAGCAGCATGGCTTTAATGAAAGTGAAGTCAAAAATACTAGACAACATTGACTTAGATGATGTTATAAATGCCTTTACTGCACAGAAAGCACAACGTGAGGCAAAATGAATTATTATTTGTCACTTGTGCATATCTCGTCACTAAACAATGGAATTATTCATCAAAAAAGTTTTAATGATTATTTTTTGTTAATTTTATTGATATACTGTACTAATTTGAAATTAGACATATAATTATTAAGTACGTTATCTCATGTCATGATATCGTATGTCAAATCTGCAGGGGCCCCCAAAAGGCCAAGCCCCCCGGGCCCCCAAACCCCTAGGGACGCCTCTGTGTATACATACGACCTATATAAATGTATGTTTCACCACAAATAACTTTTCTTAATAAACAAACAATATTACAAACCTGATACTGACACGTCATCTTTACACCAACACAAACGCAAAAGAAATACTAGTTCAGGCAAATACCTCAGCATTTTTAATTATTATTTTTAATTTTAAAATAAAACTAAATTAACCTTCTTAATATGTTTTAAGAAGATTTCCAACGATATTCATCTTAAGTACCTTTTCAGAAACTAGGAAGTTAAACTTATCAAAAGTTTCAGCAACAAATTGCTAAGATAACAATGGGAAATTATAACTTTGTATCGGTTTCGCAGCTCAAAAGTGGCAATAGTTAAAAAATACGATAGTAAAAGCCATAATATTTAATTAAAATTTAGTTTCCTTCAATTAGGTGTATACATGAGTTTAAGTTGCTAAAAAATGTTTTTTCGAAAATATTGTAACCACAAGATGTTTTTTTTTTCGATTATCACTAAAAACATTCATAAATTTGATATAATAAATTATTTCTATCTCATTTGGGCATGCTTAAAAGAAATGAAAGTGCAGTAGATGTTTTAGCATTTTTAAAAAATGAAATAGGTGCAATATCTGATTGTATACCTGATCTGAGACGTCTGAATTATATGCAATGTCCAGGGTACTGCAACAACACGGTCTTTGATTTCTCAGTTCTGTTGTTGATGTAAAATTCTTAGAAAATTATTGTACTAGTAGCTGGCCTATACAGCAACCATGAATGTGCCAAAAAATGTTGCTTATTCGTCGCATGATGTTATTCGATTATAAGTTAGTCATAGCAAAAGTAAGTGATCATTACTGAGTACTTGAAGTGCTTTAGTCGCTTCACCCACTTAGTAAGTTTTTTTTTTTTAATGACGAGCGATTCTTCTTTCTTAATAAAATACCCTTCAATATTTCCACTCAGACTTATAACATCGAAAACATCGAAAACCTAAGTCTTTTCGATGTGTTTGTTTGAGTTTTCTTACAACCATCTATGCTTATACTAAAGGTAATAATTGTTTTTTAACGTCGAATAATATGAGATATTATTAAGTTATATTACTTAATTTAGGAAACTAAGAAATATATTTAGGAATTTAAGTTTTGAGTTAGCATGCACCCGCGTTATTGGATGAGCGTATGAGCTATTATAAGAGGGATATCTAGTCTGAAAGCTATAACCAGTGGTGACTAGTTATTTGGAAACCTGCCTGTTCAATGTATTCTAGTATTAAAAAGTCCAGAGATAGACTATTTCCTGCCCTGTTGGGTAAATAAGCAAGTCTTCTTGATCTCATGTTGGCATATTAATAAATTACTAACTTTTTTTTTTAAATAACTTCTAACTGTAATTTGTTAAATCAATTAGCAAAGCAAATGATACCGTTGTACAGTTTAATTCATTTTTATTAACCATATTATCATTTGTTGATAGACTTATGCTCTCAGTTACGTTTTTTCGTTTATACGTAGATAATACAGTGGGTGTGGCTTTGTACGGCTCCCATTTGAGTTTTGAATTTGAATTTTTTTGGTCTAATTTTATAATATATTGCTATAACCCTACTCCTCACCCAAATTGAATGATGGCTATTGGGAAAACATTTTATTCAGGGCGTTCACCCCTACCTTGACACGAGTGATAAAACTGTCCCATTCCCCACCTAAACTTCAAACATCCACGCAATGACTTCCATCTGGGAAACTACCACCGTCAAAAAACTGCTCACACATTATGCTGACAAGTTCTATAAATGGGTTCAGAAAACAGGTCAATCATTCGCAGACACGAGTACCAGATAGGAACAAGTGCACAGGCGTATTGCTGCAGCGACCTCGTCTTTGACTCATCGTTGTAACACATATGACTTATGCAACTGGGTCAGTTGTATGAACAGTTGATTCTGGTTTAGTCTGAACTAATATAACCTGTACATTATAAATAGATTGTACATCTATTTCTGTTGCATTTTATATTGATAAATTCTTGAAACTGTGCATATATGTTTTTGCTAAATAACTATGCTTGATTCAATAATTAATTTTGCAATTAATAGTTTGTTGTTTTTTTTTATTTATTAACAAAAAATGAGTAATAAAAAATTCTCACTGCACTAATCAACGGAAATAACCATGTTTAAATACGAAGAATAACAATAATAAATGGGTTACTTCCCATCTTTGATTTTTTTTTACATCGATTGCTGGAAATTGGGAACGCTTGTTGATCTGACATCAGGACTAAATTTATGGCCTATTTAAACATGATAAGATTAAAACAGAAATTTAGTACCTCCATTATTGACCTTTCACCGCTTTGTTTCTGCAGAAGTAAATTTGAAGGAAGAAATACTGAGTCAAGTAGTTAACATCTCGAGGTATCAATACTAGAAATCCAATGATGAATTGATGAGGTTTAAATTGCCGTTCTTAATGTTTGCTGGAATAGAAGTGAACTTGACTAGCATGCAAAGGATATAGCCCACAAAAACGATGTATTAAGGCACAATAGATATTGTTGTATATTTGATTTTTATACGAAGGCGATGAAATTACCAATGCCCAAACATTACAGATTCCCTTTTTTGATTTATGTTTTTCCAGACATATTAAAACAACCGTCGTCCATATTTAGTAGCTCACGGGTCCCGTGTACTTCTTTATAAATGAGTAATATTATTATAAAAACAAACTTTCACTTCGTTACAGAGAAATTAATGTGTTTAGTATTGTAAAATATAAGGCTTTATTTCAATCTAAATTTCATGTTCTCGAAATTATAAAAAATATCATGTAGAGTTTGACACATGCACACGAAAAAGTTAATTTATATCTACATTTTCGACCAAAGAAATCTGTAGCTTACTTTTAATCATGAAATTCTCAATTTTAACCACATACATCAACACAATAATATTGAAACGTAATGTTATGAAACTATGGTTCAGTGCTAACTTTTTGTCAATGAATAAATCTTATCCATCATATGATTTATAGGAAGAATGAAAACTGTTTATTTTTTAGAATAATGCAACATAATACTATTTAATTATTTAGAAATATATTAATGAATGTGTTATAGAGCTATATTGATGTATATTACACTTTATCTAAAAAAATACTTTATAACATTTTCTATCAATATCATTCATATGCATATAACGTCATTAGAAAAGAAATGGAAAAAAAATATTATTACCGTCAAATTCGGCACTTTCTTTTTTCCAAATTCAAACTAAGCTATAAAGAAAAATCAAGACAAAACAACATTTATATTTATATTTAGTTTAATATCTCAGTTTTGATTTACAAAAATCTAGTGTCACAACTATCTCATGTACAATCTTGTTGTAAGTTGGCCCGACTTTAACGCAAAACTCTGGATGAAAGGTTATCTCATCTCCGAGTACAAACCAGGAAGTGTTAATATGTTAATAGCAAACGCTGACTTTTTTAGATTGCTTTAATTTTGTTCAATAATTTTAACTATTCCATGCTCGTATTGCTTCCTAATCTGATAACCAATCATTTGTAACTATAACCTATATTTAATGAATATAGAATCATTTTATGGCTAATCAACACTTATAATAAAATTACCCTTGCTAATAAAAGCTTCAAGGCTAGGCTTAACCATTCCCGATAATTAATTGCAAAATGTTTCTATCAATCTAACTTTGCACTTCTGTCATTAACATCTGTTTTTATAACGTTGAGACTGATATGTTGATTAAATAACTACTTGATGGAAATATTATATATGTTATCACTTAGAAGCATCGGCATTTTATACCTTTTTTCTTCATCATAGACATCAAAAACCAATCGGTTATTTGATAAAATAGACTGGATATAAACTTCAGATATGTCCAAACATAATTTTTTTGTTTTAGTTATTTAATTATTATTTTTTTATAAATGATTTGCAAACAAATAAAATTATAAAAAAGAAAAAGTTATAAATAATTTTATCGTTTATTATTATTAATTTTTTTTTAAAAGTCACATTTCTTGTACATGTATTTTAATTAATTATAAATGTATGGTAGAAGTATCACATGGTATAACAGCAAAAATTTATCAATATAAAAAATAATATATTCATATTTTATTCTAACGAAATGAAGTGTGTTTGCTTAACGAATTTAACATCCTGTTTTACTTCTGCAGATAAGATAAGCCATTTATTTCACCAGTGGTATAAAATTAGACCGAAATACGACTATTCTTTTTTCTAACTGCAGATTTAGTTCGACATCTAAATAAAACTTCTTTTTATCAAATGAAGATGTGTTATAAAATAATTTTAATCGTTTTGATTTTTACAGGAATTTCGAGAGCATTAGCACAATGGTTTGAGAATAATATGTACCTATGTCATTGTGAAAATACGTGTGATTCAAATGGTTTATGTGATAATGGAAAATGTGCTAAAGGATGGTTTGGTTTTAAATGTCAATATCGTAAGTATGAATTTGAATTTAAAATAAAACTATCATAAATGTATATTAAAGAGAAAAATAATATATATCTCAAAATTTAATTAGATGAAAATTATTACACGTTTTTATATTTGCTACTTGAAACTGTTAAAAAATATACTTGACGTTTTTCCCCTTAATGTTTGTTTTTAAATTCGTGGAAATAAGTTTTTTTGAAGTAACAAAAGATATCTTCATTCTTTTGGTTAAAACACAAGACTTACATAAAATGATTTAGTCAACACTTTAAGATGAATTACGAAATTTTCGCACTATGCTTTTTTTACTATACTAATTTATGAGAGTAAACGTACCGTAACTAATGTAGTTCCACCCAAACGTAGGCTGCAGTAAACCGTAAATTGTATTCCTTATGATTACAGTTTAAACACGGTTGCTGGTTTTATCTTCGACTAACAGTATAATAGTCGTCCAACAAATCTTCCCAGCTTTAAATGTGTACCTGACATAAGTTGGGGAAGTAAAGGCGGATGGGCGTTGTACTAACCGCACAATCCCTTTATATGCCGAGGTTATAGAAACAGATGAATTCTACACTTCATTTGTCCCATTGGCCGTTTACTTTAATACATATTAATCTTTTACATGTATTTTATTTTTTTCGCAAATAAAAATAAATTTTTACCCTTGTGTGTTAACGATAAATTATAAAATGTTTTGTTATTTTAGGACATTACAAATGGTGTTTACTGTAACATTCTTAAAAGGCACACATTATTTTCAGAGGATTTGTTAACTGCTTTCAGCATAAGCCAAAATGTTGATTTAAGCGTATTGACTGATCAAATAGACGCAACGTGCAACAATTATGGTGATATCATCATAATATGGCAGGAACCTTTTACTTTCAGTTGGATAAGAATGAAACTTAAGGATAAAAGTAAGGAATCTGTTTATTTACATTAATAGACATGCATAAATATTTCAATTTACAGGCATAAATAGCCACAAATTCAAAGTAAATCATGTATGCAAACTGCTAAAAAAGACTACAAGTTAATTAAATAGAATCCATATTAAATATAAATAAATATATAATCGTTGATGTTTCATATACAAATATTAGTGCAATTGCCATTTATCATTACTAAAGCTAACGACAGAATTCTAATCATTCTTTAATACCTACATGATTGATATGAATAATTAAAAGTAAACACGATACGGAAAATCATTAAAGAATCTTTTGATAATTTCGTCAATGTTCTTTAATTTTATTCGTATTTCCCCAGCAAGAATTGTTGTGAAACGTTTTTTAAATAATGTCATATGTATGTATGTCTGATTGAGCGCTAATAGTAAATGGAGAGCTCATTTGAGATGCTCTAGACTACATTCAAAATATAGCATTTGGTTAAAGTAATTTACTATAGCTGACTAAACCTGTGTATCTTAGTCATAGGCTCAACTATAACATTTTGTAAATGTGATTTTCGTCCTAAATTTAACCTGCTGACTCAAAATGTAATGGTTTCCCTTCTCACTCTCGGGGGTCTGTCAGGGTTGAAAATACGTTCATCACTTATTCAAAGCATTCTGAGTAAAAGTGTTACTCGCAAAATGCGCAACCAGTTTTAGTTTCCTAGCTATTTTTTTGCAGTGCCCCTCTTTCATCCACACCATAGCCGTTTGTGTAATGGCCGTGAATGCCCACCCTAGACTTTGAGGGAACGATAACCTGAGAAATTCCCTTCTTTATCACCAACGATTGACCCCGGATCCCAAAGGTTCGATCCATTTACAGTACGACCATCCGTCCCTTAACTATGTAAGATAAAATTACCTATACTCATGCACGCCGAGAGGGGGGCAGGAGGTCATTGCCAGGGGCCGCATCTGTAAGGGGGCCCGGCCGCCCCAACCATGTCAATTTTTTAAGACTAATTGTTTATTAAGGGGCCCGCAATGATTTCATGCCCTGGAGCCCTGGTTGGCTCTCGGCGCCCCTGCCTATACTAGCTGGATAGCCTCTTACCAGTGATAGAATGTGGGTCATGCAGTTTGCTTTCATTAACAAAAAACCACAAGTTTTGCTCCCCATAATATAAAACATTTATGGGCTAGTAAATATTTATTTTCAACTGTTAATATATAGAAGTGGGAGATACATACATAAATGCTCCAAGTAAAGTAATGTACTTTAAATTACTGTACTATGTTTTTATTTTGTGAACTTTATATAGGAAATATTCAGGCAGTTCAGTTAAAATTTATTGACATGGACCATAACACTATTCCATGTTCGAAGTATACGTATGCATTTAATCGAGATGAGTCTGTAGACATCGGATGTGAAGTGAAGACGCCGCCGATTCAACAATTGACGGTGACTGCA
Source organism: Bulinus truncatus (assembly GCA_021962125.1). Classification (NCBI taxonomy): domain Eukaryota; kingdom Metazoa; phylum Mollusca; class Gastropoda; family Planorbidae; genus Bulinus; species Bulinus truncatus. The sequence goes on along the minus strand of JAGDYQ010000161.1, from coordinate 1,121,623 downwards.
GGAGACGAAATTTGCTCTCTGTATATAAATGGAGGTATATTTGTTTAATGAAATAGTATTCACGTCTACAGTAATATTTTGTCCTACTCGCAAACTAGTTCAGAAAACTAGTTCATGCCGTTTGTATTATGAGAACTGTTATCAGATAGGCATATGATTTTTTATTTCAGTTTTTATATTACTTTTAATGTATTATAAGAGCCCTTTTTTATTAGTTCTTGAAGTCACATATTACATCGCTACTTAACGAACATATTTTAATCAAATTATGGCTTATTCAGTTATTAGTAGTCATTATAAAATGGAGCATGTAAAGTAGGCTTTAGTGCCGTTCACTTGTTATATCAACTATATAATGGTAAAGGGTTGAAAAAAAGATTATTAGTGACATGGGGGTGGTTAAATATATGTTTTTAAGTTTCTTTTAGTGTTTTTGAATTTTGTTAGAATATGAAACATTTGAAGTCTGGTTTATGTTACAGTTGTATATGGAGGAGTTGTTGATGATTCTGTTTTATAGCAAAGTGCACACTTTAATTTAACATTTTTTGAAATAATAGTTAAAAGCAGTGAGATCGTTAAAAAATGGAGCACTGTGGGATATTTAAGGAGAATAGCCTCAAAATAATTCCATAATTATGACCCTCTGCCACCGGCCTCATACAACGACGTCATTTCATTTAAGCATAATTATAGTATAATCTATATAAAAGTGATTTAGGCTATGAGTTAAATCTAAAGTAAAGAATTAATACAACAGTATTGCAGTTTTAAATACAAACATGAAAAAATCGGATCTGCCCGAAACCAAAAAATAACCTAACATACCGATCAAGGGGACGTAACTCTATGCAAAGGTTTTGCATGGTACAGCTAGCATAATATTAAACATGTTTCTATTTTGCATTAATGATATTAAAGTGTAATTGTTATTTTTGTAGCCAGAGCTTTTCTTACGTTTTTCAAGGATCCAGTTAAAAGTCATTTGCGAACCTATGACGCATTAAATAAAGACAGACAAAATCATGTTTAATAATGTAATTAAACATTTAGGCGCCTCAAAAGTCACGTTTACCACGTTTTTAAATCCGTCTCTTCATCTAGCCAAAGGTAAATTTGAACCGTAGGCACATACATTGTAAATGCTACTGTTTTAATTATTGGAGAAGGTTTAAAACAATGTGAAAGATCATTACGTCCGTATTGTGTAAGCGAAGAAGGTTTAAAATAATGGTCTTGAACAATGGATAGCTCCTTAATTATTTATACTCATCATAAGAAAATGAAGTAGTTTAATTTCATATTGACGACAATCTAACTCAGCGTAGTAGCATTGTGGTGTTTTTTTTAGAGCATTTTCTAAAAAAAAATGCTCTATTGTCCCCGTTTTGTCTGTCTGTCATCACCCTAGATCTCAACAACCATAAGTCCTAGACCCATGATGTATATATCATTTTGTAGGTCTTGGCCTGCCAAGAAATGACTTTTTTTCCATTTCGCGATCTGACCTCTGAGGGCCGTAAAAGGGGGCTTAGTACCGTTTTTTGCTATATAAGCTATAGTAATAAAGAGCGCCTATATCTCAACAACCATAAGTCCTAGACCCATGATGTATATATCATTTTGAAGGTCTTGGTTTGCCAGGTGTACATCAAAAGTCCGTTTTGCGATAGGACCTCTGAGGGCCGGGCTTCAGGGCTCCTAAGGGGCTTATATATTATATATACACCTTGTACGTTCAATAACCCGTTCATTTGGTGCGAAATACTGCAGCACGTAGTTTCACCAAGATTTATTAAGAAACTCATCAAATAAAATAGTAAGCTTGTGTTCTGAGTTTAATTGAAAGTATCAGAGCTATGCAACAATTGACGGAGTTTTCGGACGATTAAATGACTATAATTTCGAATGTTTTCAATTATGAGTCCTATTTCAGTAACCACAAACCACTTGTAGTTAGATTTAAGAGAAAATAATTTTGTTTTCAAATATAAGAAAACGTCTTTTTAATATCTTTTTTCTGATATATGCATTACACAATTGAATTTATAAACATTTACAAAATTTACAAATATTTACTGAAAGATAGCATACGTACTGATACATAATACGAAAATGCTCTAACACGTCCATTGTCCAGAATGGAACAGGCTTAATTGCTTGTTTTTATTTATAGACTACTGATAGATTGTAGGCTCAAAATACTTTCATTCATAACGCTGATGTCATATAACTTTCAGGTCGCAATATGGCACTGAAGCAGGCCACTAATCAGTCGTCAACATTTCAAACAGATATTTCAGACTATGCAGTTGATGGAGATAGAAATAATGGAGATGAGCTAAAAAGTTGCTCACATACTGGAGTGGGTGAACAATTACCAAAGTTTGAAGTGACCTTCCCGAGATCTAGAGTATACAGAACTGATGTTTATAATAGAAGTATTGATGTGTAGAATATATATATATATATATATATATATATATATATATAGAGAGAGAGAGAGAGAGTTATAGCTATTTCCTTACTATTTTTTACTATTTAAAAAATATGTTGTAAATCTGTTCAATATTTAGAACTAACAATATAATCATGAAATTTCTTAAATTACGAAAGATAATTGAGAGTTAAATTTTTTTTTCAGATGATTTCGCTTATCAAGATCGACTTTCTAATTTTACATTAGAAATGTTAGACAATGTGACAAGAACATTTATTGGTTCCGCTGAAAACTCTCCAAAAAAAATGTATACTTTGAATTTTGATTTTAATACAATTGCAAATCAAGCTGTCATATTTACGAACCACAAAGCTATGATAACCTCGATTGTAGAGACTCAATCTTTTTTGACACTTTGTGAAGTTGAAATATATGGAGGTATATTTTACACATTATTCTAATTTTAATTTATGTTTTCCTTGAAACATTAAATCAATTTTTAGAAAATAAAATTATTGCCCGTATTGTCAATATAGTAAGAAAACAAATTGAAAAAAAATTGCAATATATTTTTATTAAAAGTATACCTTTGAAATGGTATATCTTTAGAAAACTATTCCAAGTGTGATAGCCCATATAACACCTTTATTCTTTGTAACAGTATTTTAGCTATACAATATGAGTAATACCAACTATAACGTTCAAAGTTTTATAACTATTTTTGGTAAATATATAAAAAGATTTTATACAGTTTTTAAACAAAGTGAGCATTCAGAGTCTAAGCAATAATATCTCATGATCAGTCAAAAATCTCAAAACCAAAAGTAAACCAAGGGCCCAAGGTTAACTCCTCCGTGACCTATGTTTTTTTGCCTTTTTTTTTTACTATCATTGGGTTGCTCTGTTCAATGAAGTTTTTGTTCATTTAAAACTTTTCAAAATGTCATCATCCTAGAAGTTCAATAGTGAGTCGCGAACAATTTGAGAACCATAGATATTGTATAATTTATTTCAACTCTTATGTATCCGTCTTTATAAAAACAAAGTGAGGAAAGGAGGGAGCCTGGGGATTCAAAATTGCTTTAGTGGAAAGTAAGTTGTGAAGTGGCATTAACACTTAACAGAGGGTGGTGGAAATGTCAAATATCGAGGAAAATAGGTATTTATAAAATGGCATCTAATCACCCTATATGGGACGGCGTACCATTCTGCAATAGAATATTTTAAAAGTTTATATTTTTAGTTCTTTTCTGATTAGAATCTGCTAAATATCACGTTGAGATTAAAAAAAATTAAATATTAAAAAAAAACTTGAACATTGTATATATATATACTAGTTGCAAGTACCCGGCTTTGCCCGGGTTTAAAATAAGGTTTTCTGTTTACCTTCTGTTTTCTCCCTACCCCCTCTCTCCCTTCCTCTCTCTCTCTCCCTCCCTCTTTCACATCTCTCTCCCATCTCCCGCTCTCCCCTCTCTCCCTCCTTCTCTCCCAACGTCCATCCTCCCTCTCTCCTTCCCTCCCCTCTCTCCTTCCCTCCCCTCTCTCCCTCCCTAACCCCTCTCTCCCTCCTTTCTCCCTCCCTCCCCTTTCCACCTCTCTCTCCCTCCCCCTCTCTCCCCCTTCCTTTCTCCCTCATTCCCTCTCTCTCCCTCCCTGCCCCCTCACTCTTTATCTCTCTCCCTCCCTCTCTCCCACCCTCTCTCTCTCCCTCCCTCCCCTCTCTCTCCCTCCCTACCCCCTCTCTCCCTCCCTTCCTTTCTCTTTCCATCTCCCCCTACTCCCTCTCCCATCTCCCTATCCCCCCATCTCCCTCTCTCCCCCTCCTTTCCCCCCTGTCCATCCCCCTCCCTCCTCTCTCCCCCTCCCTCCCTCCCTCCTACCCTCCTTTCCCTCTCTCTCCTCCTGCCCCCCCCTCTCTCTCTCTCTCTTTCTCTCTCTCTCTCTCTCTCTCTCTCTCTCTCTATATATATATGTATATATATATATATATATATATATATATACTTATTATTATGGCTTCACACTTCTTCTAAAATCCTTCTTCATTCCTTTATCTTCCTCAAACTGTACAAATCAGGGAGCATGAAAAAACAACAACAATTCTTTGCATCACAAAGGCACAATCGGGAAATGACGTCACAGAGGAATTTTATTTATGGCGCCGTCGAGATTACTTTAATATAGTAAAATACTAAAAGAAAAAAAAATTAATTACAATTAAACTACCCATCGAGATGAAACGAAACCTGTCCTATAACCTTCCCCATGTAATTATGTGTATGTGTAAAAAATTTCATGTTATCTGTTTTTCTGGATCTTGAGATATAAGGGAACAGACAGACAGACAGACAGACAGACAGACAGACAAAAAATGCGTCTTATAAGTATAGATATATATATATATTTATATATAAAAATATATATATATATATACATATATTTATATATATATATATATATATATATATATTTATATATATATATATATATATATTTACTTATTTTTTAAATATTCTTATAAATTTAACTTCAAGGTTAAAGTACAACCATGATTTTTTAGATAATCCACATTGTGAAATATTTTCCTTTTATAGAAATATAAAATCAGAAATGAAGAAATCAAATTAGAATTGGTACCTCTAAATAGTATCTTCATATAGGCTAATGAAAAAGTACATCTGATACTTGTTTTCGATCGCAGCCATCAATTCATAAAGTCAAAGTAGACATGTGCACCTGTACAAGTAATACGCAATAATCATACATTTACCTCAACAACTTTTAAGTGTACATTTGTAGGTTGCTGTTTTTATTAAATTCAGAGGATTACATATGTCTGTAAAAAAAGTGCAGAATTCTTGCAGTCCATTCAATTATGTTTTTTGTGTGTAATATGCAGAATGTGTCCCGGGTACATGGGGACTTAGATGTGAAAAAGTCTGCAGTGATCGATGTCCCAAAAGCAACTGTAATCGAGACACAGGAGAGTGTAATGAAGGCTGTACAGAAGACAACATCTCGCCTATGTGTTTAATAGGTAAATATTAGTGCGCTCAATTATTTAAATTACTTGCCAAATACTATAAACTTCTTAAATGACAAATATTTAAATAGGGGTAATTTATTAATTGAAAATTGAGTTTTATGACCGAATTTAATTTAAATAATTATTCAGAAAATAATTTTTAATATAAGTTAATTCCCATATTTCGCTAATTGCTGTAATAACTTGAGGCATTTACAAGATTTGTTTATTATGCATAAATATTATTTTAGCTATTTTGCTGCTAGTTTTCAGTTAAGATTGTTTTTACTCTGAATCTTTCTAAAATAATTTAAATAGCTCAAACCACTTTAACGTACATTAGCAGTATCTTTTTTTTTTTGGGGGGGGGGGGGCGTATGTGGAAGGTGTGTGTGAAATTAATATATAATGATCATTGCAAAAAATATTTCAAATATACATTTCTCTTGGCATAATATGAAAATAAAAAAAAATCTGCTAAAAGGGTTTTACTTTCTAAATTTGTGATTTCATGAAATTAAATTCAAATTTAGTAACATGCGTTTTTTTTTAAATTAAAATTTAAATAAAACATTTTTTAATCAAGGTAGTACGTACTTATTATTATTTTTATCTAATGATCTACCTCCTTTATTATGTAGCTAGTTTTTCCTAGTAAATTATTTCTACATTTTCTTTTCTCCTTAAATCTTTAATAAAACTTTTTGGGCTACGAAAGGGCAGTGTATCGGCTGTACATCTTTCTTTAGGCCTACTTAACCATGTGCATATGCATCATTTTTAAATGGGTTAGGAAATAATTATGACGACAAGCTTCGGCTTTGAAGAACTACTAGGGTAGTAAAAATAAGACGTAATCTATGACCATAATAGAAGTAGTCAGTAGGTACAAATAAAATTATTATACTACATGTTATACTCCATGACTTAATGAAACAGATGAGAAATATTATGAAACAATAGCGAAACGGATGCCTTTTTTATATTAATAGCGAGAAATCGATTCAGTTTTGGTGTTTGCTTGTTTTCTTTAATTTTGTTAATTTATATTCACCAAAGATTAGAAAGCTGAAATGTTATTTTGAAAGACAAAATACATTCTTAAGAATTTCATTTATTTGCATAAAGTAACAATACTTGATTTATACATGTGTGTGATGTTGCTGTAACGATGAGACATAATCTCTTAGATCATGTAAACCACTAATGGGACGGTTTTTGCAATGCCATTCTTTCATCTCTACCATAACCGATAGTGCAATAGCCACGGAGGCACTACGGAAGGTGCAACGAGGACTTTAACCATGACCTAATAAATCCATTGGTCCTCATCGGCGTTAGAACCAGGGACTCTCAGTCAACAGTCGAGTGCCTTACCATATGACCATCTGTCCCGTATGTATGGCATACAGCAGCTAATAGTTTTATGATACTGTTCATTTATGCTTTATTTATCGATATTTTATACAGCTTGTAATGAAACCACATGGGGTCGGAACTGTGAAATTAATTGTAACTCTTCTTGTTACAATAATCACTGTAATCGTACAACAGGGGCGTGCACTGAGGGATGTATAGGACACAGCAATCCACCCACCTGCAATATCGGTAAAAGCATTTAATTTTATTGCATCCAATCAGACTATACTACTGTACAATATGTGCTCTTTAATTAGATTAATTATTTCAAATGATTTTTCTTTCTTGGAAGAAAACTTAGCAAATAATAAACGATAAAAAAGTAAAAGTCAAAGATTTCATAAACGTGTACATAGTAAAGGAGACGATTTTTTTTTTAATTATTCTTCGTAGAGTGTAAAACAGACTTTTGGGGAGTAAATTGCAAGAATGTTTGTAGCTTTCGCTGTTTTGACCCAATGTGTGATCATTTCACTGGAGCATGTAATTCTCAAGGATGTCTTGGATATATGAATCCACCTACTTGCAATCTAGGTACCTATGGATTTGATTTTTTAAATATTTAACATAGATATGGTTTCGATTTACTTGTTGGCTTCCCAGATTAGTTTCGTCAACATTCGTATATAATTTCCATTTTACTGTTTTATTTGCAGCTTGTAATGCAACCACATGGGGTCAGAACTGTAAAGAAAGTTGTAATTCGACCTGCTACCAAAAACAATGTAATAGTAAAACAGGAAAATGTACAGATGGATGTTTAGGTTATAGAGATCCACCCGATTGTGTTCAAAGTAATTGGCTATTATTTTATTGAGCTAATAAGTGAATAAGTATCCAATAACACAGACACTATTTACCACTGTAATGAAAATAGTTTGTTTGGGAAACAAGTGGACTGACGCATATAAAAATAGATATATTGTCTATTCTAATTTAAAATAAAAAAAAAAACTTTTATATATATTTTAAAACAGAACATTTAGTCGCTGAGGTTTTTTTTTCATTAGTGCTATAGGTATATTTCAGTGATACTAAATTTTTTAAATAAATAGTATTTTCTTTAGAATTTTGTAGTCATTATAACTATTAGAATTATTAAACAATATAACTATATATATTAAGTTGTTAATATGTCAGTTTATATATTTTATAGTCTAAGATACTAATACTAAACTAGATAGCATATACATAATAAAAAAAATAGTTGCAAGCCATATATAATTGTGAAGACAACAAGAACTCACAGCCATATAGACTAGTCAGAGATAAAGAAGAGGGGTGAATGTTAACATAAAGTACCACTTAGGACCGGAAGTTGTTTTTTGAATATTTTTCTAACTACTTGCATCAATTACGAAAGCTTTGTAGTGCCGCTACTTCCCCTCTCACCCAGTGCTCAATCTCTGGGCAGTTCGCATAGTCCATAGATCGACCTATGAAGACATAAATTCGCTGAGCTCGAACATATTATTTTTACTAGGTTCAATGTGATCATAGCGTCACTCCAAACCATTGATGTTAGACACTTAGATATTCTTTCAGCAGAAAAACACACATTGAATTTCATTATTGTTCTTGTTCCTATTTTTTTCCAGCTTGTCATGAGGGTTTCTTTGGATTAAATTGTACACGCAATTGTTCTACATTTTGTGACACTGACTGTGACAACGTAAATGGTTTTTGTTCTATGTGTAAACCTGGATACAAAGGAGCTTCGTGTGACGTAGGTAAAAAAAATGCTTTTATTTAAAAAAAATAAACACAATGTTAAATCACATTATTTATTGATTTCATTCATTAGAAAATTAAAGCAAAAAGTATTCAGAGTTTAAATAAACTCAATATATTTGTTTACAATATTTATTATTTTCATTTAGCCTATTGTCAAGGGGAAACAATTGTCTATGGTGTTTAGAAAGCAATAACCCCAACTAGAAATGACATAATATAATAGGACTAAGCATTTAATAAAATACTAGACGCACATTTATAGCTCTTAATAGCTACTATCCTGTGGGACTTTCTTGACACTAATGGTTCAGACACACGTCCTCTTACACAAATAGCCACGTGCTCCTCGATCCAGTCTCCAAGCCTAACTGTAGCTGACCGTCCGTACTTTTGCGCAGCCATGCATGCAAAACCATCACATACACCGATGCCCACACGCACACAAACAAACAGTCACATTGTGACATTCACCCTATCGTCAAAAAACAATGTCAGTTTTAAAAAAAAAATAATAGCAATTATCTTACTTGGATTATGCAGGTTCAAAAACAAACAACATTATCCAATAATTATGTATCTACACACTAATCACTTACTTCATCTAAATGGGAAACGAAAGTCCAAATATCAATCCAAAGAACCTTTACAAAAAATCATTAAACTACGTTTATAATATTTTACAAAAGTTTTCTCGAGACAAAAATCAAGCATATAATGCTAAAATATCATGCCGTTTCCAATTAAACGTGAAACTACGTTACATTGGAATTTCAATTACATTATAATTATGTATCATAAATGAAGAGAGTAATAAAGAAAATCAATGATTAACAACACTTTGTTTATGAAACCGCAAAAAGATTTACCACCTGTAGACTCCTTAATATTAATATTATTAGTCCAAACATATAAAATTACATAAGACGCATTGACCCTGCTAACATGTTCCTTCATGTAACTACATCTCTTGTCTCAAGCGAAGCAGAAATATATTAAACTAGACCTTCTCGAGATTTCTTCATAACTCTGGGTTCCATTTATTCACCATCATTCAGGGACTAACTCCCAAACGTATATTGCTATCTATTCCTATTCCTTTACGTAAGGTCCTCATTCCCAAACAGTACAAACATTACATCTCGACATTCCATGTCCAATAGTAAAACAACCTTTACCCCCGCCTCGCCGTACATTACGTCTAGTACAATAACTAAATGTCATCAGTACAACACCAAAAAAAAAAGAAAGAACCCGAAAACATCTCAACATTCCATGTCAAAACTAACAGTTTTATAGACTCAGGCTCCATGACCTTTTTTATAATCTTTACAGTAAACCTTATTACTGACCAAACTAAAAAAAAAACCACCAACGAATATAATCAGTATATTTAAGTGCGGAAAAAAAAGCATACTATCGATCAATCACAAAAACAAAAATAGTGTACTTAATTAATTGAAAGAGAACAAATACATTGTAAATTGTCCAGCCCTTTGTCACTTTTAGTTCCAACCATCCTGATGACTTAGATTCGGTGTTCGGCCTAGTGTTTGGTGAAGATGCCAAATTGTAAACACTTTATTTACTGCTGAACAGTTTATCATTGTCCGTCGATAGCACTGTCTTTTATCTCTCACTGTGTCCCTTGGTATGATGTCCACCACATCTTGGTGTCTGTCCTTCATAGACTTCTCTCATCTTGCGAAACTATATTCGTTTTCTGACAGGATACAAGCTCTCTTTACTGCCTCTTGCTTTTAGCTCCGGAAAGACACCTGTATCAGTTTGAACTCTGTATGCCAAGTGTGTGGTCACTGTTGATGAAATACACCAGTGTCAGTTTGAACTTTGTATGCTAATGTTGAGGTCACCGTTGATGCAAATGAAAAATATCAATGACTATTGACAGATATCTGGTTAGGATGGTAGTGACGAGATGAAAGCCACAATGGCGTGTGACCGACTGTCGGCAAACCGGGCCAAAATGTTCAGCTCATAGCCACTAATGAACTTTATATTTAACTTTAATATAGAGCTCAGTAATAGCCACCCAATCTCCCAACCTGAGTGTAGCAGACCCATATACACTATTACGCAGCCATGCATGCAAAAGAATTACATAAAGAAACACACAAATATCATTTTTTGTTGCTTTTTTGTTATAATAATTGGATACATGCGGTAAGTATTTCTAACCTGAATAAAAAAAAATAAACATCAATCAGTGTTAATAAAAACATACTTTCATGATTTTTTTTAACTAAATCCTGTTATCCCCCATTAGTAAGGACTTAATAGAATAGTTTGACATCAAACAGTATAGTTCAGATCAATCCTTTAAAGGTCTGTTTATATAATAAATAAATAAAACTAAAAAAAAAAACGATCAAAATTGTTGTGTCAATTTAGAATGAAAAAAAAAATAAAAACAAAGCTATAGTATAAAAAGTAAATATTTTGAATTGATCATTTACTATTTCAGTCTGTGAGAATGGAACTTACGGTCCAAATTGCATCTACAATTGTTCAGGTTATTGTCAGACAACCTGTAATACAACTTCAGGGTATTGTTCCCCTTGTAAGCCTGGATTCAAAGGCGATAAATGTGACTTAGGTAAATTGTTGACTTTATTTACACCAATAAATAATTATGTTGATTTATTTATAAGGTTAACTTTAAAATTGTTTATTTTTACATTTGTTTCTTAAGCATGTCAACATGGAACATGGGGAGCTGGCTGTGGTAAAGTCTGTAACAAAACATGTTTAAACTCAAATTGTAGCGTCACAACAGGATCATGTACAGAAGGATGTATAGCAGGATATCAATCTACATACTGCAATCAAAGTGAGAGAAAAATGTCTTAACATGAAAACTGCAAAACTTGCGTTAGAGAATAAAATAAAAATAATTTTAAAGCATATAGTTAGCTAAATTAAATGAAGCATTTTTTTTTATAATTCCTGACAAAATAAGGAGATAATGTCACGTTTTTTTTAATAAGCTTGACCATCGGAGTCAGTTCCCCTGTCTCTGTTTATAATAAAGTCATGTAAGGATAAGATGAAATCTCTTAGATTCTACAAACTACTAATGGAACTTATTTTATAGTGGCCTTCTTTAGTTCCCACAATAGTCGATAAAGCAATAGCCATGGATGTACCACGGGAATTTTTAACATTACCTGAGATATCCATAGGTCCAAGTGCAAGGAATGTCAGGTAGAAAGTTGAGCGCTCTACTGCAAGAACATCCGTCCCTTACCTGCCTCTGTAATCCTATTCTAAGCTATTTTTTGAGTAGTATATTTACCAATCAGCATTATTTTTCCCCAACAAATGTAGTGAACACATTTTGTAAAACTCACATTCCTCCCCCCCCCCCCCCCCCGCCTCTAAGGATCCAGACCCTTGCCTTTTATAAACCCTATAAATGTAAAGAACCCATGATATGTCCAATTTAGGTATAGAGCCAATTTTATGCCCTGTTCATGAATAAGACTTATTATACACACTATACCTATATAAAACCCATTGTAGGCCTTATAAATTTAAGAATCCATTAGAGATCTATAGATGTAAGAACCTTTGCGCTTGAAATACTGTTCCCTAACCCCCCTCCCCCCCACCGCACCAAGCCGTTCTCAAAATGACGCTCCTAAATAGAGCACTCTACCCCACTTTCACAAAATTTGTTCTTTCTTTTTTCACATAAGCAGTCAATTTGCATCGGACAACAAAGTTGACGTGGACACGACATCGTGAAAAAAATAATAAGCATTACAGTTAGTTTAGATCAGTGTTTTAAAACTGGTGAGACCCATGGATTTTTTCCAGGTGAATTTTGGTACAAAGTCGTCCCACAAGTCCTTTAGTTGGGGAAGTAAAGGCGGCTGGGCGTTGTGCTAACCACACAATCCCTTCATATGCCGAGGTTATAGAAATAGATGTATTCTACACTTTATCATCCCCGATGGCCAGTTAGGGATAAGGGAACTTTACGTTTTTTTTACTGGTCAGCTAGGTTTATTTGTTTGGTGTTTGTGGGAGATTTGTTCTGGTGAGAAATGAATTACATCCACCTGTTCATGTTTATATTTTTTTATGTTTTATGTAAACCCCCACGTGTATCAAATAAAGGATGTTAGCTAAAATTAAAAAGAGGTGAACTTGTATAAAAGTATAAACTATTAAATATATATTAATGAGATACATTTTCAGTCGAATTAATTATATTAAAATTATTTGTATGCACAGCTTGTGATGAACATCATTATGGAAGAAACTGTTCAATGAATTGTTCAACAAGCTGTCTCAACCAGATATGTCAACGTGAGACTGGAAAATGCAAACAATGTCTACCTGGGTATCAAGGAGATTTTTGTATTGAAGGTAAATATAATTGAAATGTTAGCTTTTCTTTACAAAGTCCATGTTCATGATCGTCATTTGCGGGGAAGGTGTATGTGTGGGGGGGGGGGGGAGTGGGAGGATCCGTGACTTAAAAAAAAAGTCATTTTTTATGATTCTCATCTGTATCTATCTTCGCGCCATATTAAGGTTAGATAAACCTATTAAATATTAAATCCAGGACCCTAAGGTCTACAAGTAAATGTTAAATCACGAATGTCTTTCACTCCCCCCTACTTTTTTTACTCTCTATAAACACATTATAAATAAAGTTAAAAAATTGAACATTATATATAGTGAGCTATATTTAACTTGTTTATTATAATTCCTAAAATCCTCATTTTTTCCTTCCTTGTTTGTGTTTAAAAAAAAAAGATCTTTCCAATACATTTACAGACATATTAAACAGAAAATTTTGCAATAGAGTAAAGAACACTGCCAATTTTAATTTATTCTCTTTTCGAATTAATTCTAACTTGACCTTAGCTCCCACTCTATAAATGTGTACCATTTATATCGGGGTAGCTTACGATTTCGTACGTTAATCAGATCCCTAAAGCTGTCATTCAAATACATAACACTTATGAAGTGTCAGTGTGTCTGTTTCAGTTAATCACCAGTTTTTATTGATAGATAGATAGATAGATAGATAGCTTGATAGATAGATAGATAGATAGATAGATAGATAGATAGATAGATAGATAGATAGATAGATAGATAGATAGATAGATAGATAGATAGATAGATAGATAGATAGATAGATAGATAGATAGATAGATAGATAGATAGATAGATAGATAGATAGATAGATAGATAGATATAGATAAATAGATAGATAGATAGATAGATCAATGGATGGATGGATGGATGGATGAATTAATGGATGGATGGATGAATGGATGGATGGATGAATGGATGGATGGATGGGTGGATGGATGAATAGATGGATGAATGGATGGATGAATGGATAGATGAATTGATTAATAAATGGATGAATGGATGGATTGATTTTGCTATTTTGTAATGTATACAATGCTCACTTTTATTTGCGTTTTTTTTAAGATTGCACTATAGGATACTTTGGAATCAATTGCTCAGAAAGATGTAGCCCACATTGTAGAAACAGTTGCAATCACATTGATGGAAAGTGTTTACAAGGTTGTGAAGAAGGATACCTAGGTGAAAACTGTACTGAGAGTAAGTTTTATGGCAGTATCGAAAATAAAATAAACAAGCAATTAAGCCTGTTCCATTCTGGACACAGGACGTGTTAGAGCATTTTCATGTTATGCATCAGTACGTATGCTATCTTTCAGTAAATATTTGTAAATTTTGGAAATGTTTATAAATTCAATTGTGTAATGCATATATCTGTCAAAAATAAATTATAAAGACGTTTCTTTATATTTGAAAAAAAATTATTGTCTCTTAAATCTAACTACAAGTGGTTTGTGGTTACTGAAATAGGACTCATAATTGAAAACATTTGAAATTATAGTCATTTAATTGTCCGAAAACTCCGTCAATTGTTGCATAGCTCTGATACTTTCAATTAAACTCAGAACACAAGCTTACTATTTCATTTTATGAGTTTCTTAATAAATCTTGGTGAAACTACGTGCTGCAGAATTTCGCACCAAATGAACGGGTTATTGAACTTACAAGGTGTATATATAATATATAAGCCCCTTAAGAGCCCTGAAGCCCGGCCCTCAGAGGTCCTATCGCGAAATTAACTTTTGATGTACACATGGCAGGCCAAGACCTACAAAATGATATATACATCATGGGTCTAGGACTTATAGTTGCTGAGATATAGCGCTCCTTTATTAATATAGCTTATATAGTAAAAAACGGTACTAAGGCCCCTTTTACGGCCCTGAGAGGTCAGATCGCGAAATAAAAAAAAGTCATTTCTTGGCAGGCCAAGACCTACAAAATGATATATACATCATGGGTCTAGGACTTATGGTTGTTGAGATCTAGGGTGATGACAGACGGACAGACAAAACGGGGACAATAGAGCATTTTTTTTTAGAAAATGCTCTAAAAATAACTTTAATATTATCCACTTATGTTACATTAAGTAATTATATGTGTTAGGTTTCTCAAGTATGTAGCGAAAGTGTGTGTTGTTCGACTATTTATACATGTTTTTATCACTATGTTTCTTAAGTTTAATTGATACATATATGGATTATGGCACTATAATTAGAACAATTATTTTAACAGAATTTATACTTTAAAAGAATATTAATCAGATGAAGCATTTTTATAATTCAAAAATATAGATGGGAATGGGTTAACAAAAATAATAATGAATCATCTTAATGTTAGCATTAGAAAACATTACTTGTCCTGTTATGTTTACTTGACGTGAATTTAAACAACAGGTTATTTTTTTCTACTTTAATAAAAAAGGAGAAAACTAGTTTCCAAATGTTTTCTTGGCTGTGATAATAACACATGAAACACCATATTCTTTTTAAATTCTTAACTGTATATTTACATTTAAACTAATAAACCTTTTTTCTATTCAAAGGTTTTATTTTATTTTTTTTTATTTTACAAAAAAAAAACACCATTCAGAGTGTAAATGTTTAGTGACTCCTTTTTAATAAAAACGTAAAAACCTTGAATTTTTTTGAATGTTTTCAAAGTTTGTGATGACCACACTTACGGTTTGAATTGTACTGGCAACTGCAGTACGAACTGCCTGATAAAAGTGAATACAAACACACGGACATGTAGCCACATTAACGGAGACTGCTTCAACGGATGTTTAGGTGGTTATGAGGGGTCAATGTGTTCCTTAGGTAAGATTAAAAATGCTTTTTTTTTTTAATTCTTCTTTAAGTCTCCGGCGTCCGGATGAGAATAACACACTTTTAAACCCAAAAAAAAATTATTTTCTTTCCAAATATTGTTTTACATTTTTTTTTTTATTTTTAAGAGCGATAGTAAAATTAGTTAAAATAAAAATGAACAATAAAAAAAAAAAAATTGAAATTAAAATTATTACACCAGAAAAAAAATCTTTTGTGCCGACAGGACAGTCGCCATTTTGGCTGGTCCGTTTACATCGTGTATCTGTCGGCACACTTTTGTCGCCTTTTAAATATTAAAACGGCTTCAGACGACTCGGATTTTAGTTCAAATGAGTAAAGTTCTCATGAATGGGAGTCAGATGGTAGCCTTTATTCATCATATCATGAAGATATTGCATTAGTTTCTCCACTGAATACTAATCAAAGAAGGCAGTGGTGGTAATCTCGTATAATAGCATAATTAATTATTACGAGCGTATTATAAATAAAATCGATTAATATCAGTTTAGAATCATGTCTCTAACGATTTCATTATATAGTTTATTGATTTTCAATATTCTTTTATTTTTGAAAAACATTTCTTTTTTTCTATAAACACTACCACCATTTACCCACTTGCTCTATAACTTTTATTTCTTCAAAAAACTTTACTTAACTCTTCTATTTCATTGCATTCCTTTAGTTTTTACATTACTCACACTTGCTATGCGTTATTTCTTTATTTTATAATTATATATTTATATATGTCCATAAAGCATATCCCTAACTTTTTAAAACTATAACTTAAGCGTTTTCTTTTCAGACTTTGTACCTTTTATACTTCCCTTTGTTACTATTATTTTATTTTCCATAACTACTTTACTAGCACTTCACGATACGCCATTTTATAACCTGTGTTTGTACTCGTTATTTGTGTTCTACTGTATACGCCTATTGATATCTAAACTTTACCACATTATTTACCTACCACTACATTTTCCCAATAACGTTTATTCTACCACCTCTACCATTACCGTGCTATGTCTTATAGCAATATTGCGAACTTGCATGGTTCTTCTACCTTCATTTTGATATCCTTCATACTCAACATTCTTACACTTTCCTGTTTCCTACTTTATATTATTTTCGTAAATAGTTCATCATTTACACTTTATTCTACCTTACCGTTTTGTTTTTTGTTTTTGTTTATCTTTATTAACTCTTTAAGTCTACTGGTATAATACTGCGTTTCTCGACTTCATGATCAGGCGCTGAAAACATAATAATTCTTTTGCAATCTAACGATTTCTTACACTTCATGCAGTTCATCTTCGATCATCAGGGATAATATCTGGAGGAGTTATTTTACAACAATCAGTTGGCGCATTCATGTATATTTCGACAAAAAAAAAATATTTACAATTAAACTTTTTAACGTAGTGATTATTGAGCTTTGGGACTTTACCTACACTTTACTTTATTACATGTTTCATATCTTTATTTGTCTGAATCTAATTCATAAATTAATTAATGATAATTGTATATTTCGACAATACATCTATAATTTAGTTATTTTTATTCTAAGTTATAATTTATCTTCTACTTTATTTCTATCTTTATACTTTATAATCTCTCATTTAATGGACTTTTATCCGCCATTTTTTTTCGTTTCGATTCTTTATGGTTTAGCTTTTATAACAACATGACCTAATTCTGGCTAATTTGCTGCCAATTGAGTTTTTTTTAACAAGGATTGAGAGTTGTAAAAGAAAATTTACCATTTATTGTTTGTTTGTTTATTTTTAAAAAAAATCAAAACAAAGGGGCCCTGTAGGCCTAAAGTACATTCATCCTTCTAGCTCTCCAGGGGGTTACATAATGTGTATGATTCCCTATTGAGTCAGGGCGTTTGTTTTCTTTAGGCACCGTTTTTTTCCAATATAACCTATATTAAAAATATGGATTTTTTTGGGGCCCTATATCAGACATTTACAGTAATGAAGAAAATTCAAAGGCCCCAGAGGACTAAAGTACATCCACACTTCTAACCTATTTGGGGTGAACATAATGTGTATGATGCCCTATTGTGTCAGGGCGTTGGTTTTCTTTAGGCACCTTTTTTTCCTGTATTACCTATATTAAAAATATGGTTAAGTTTTGGGCCCCATAGGGGCCGTCCATAAAGTACGTCACGCTATTTTTGACCATTTTGACCCCCCCTCCCCCCTGTCACAAAGTGTCACAAATCTCGGGACCCCCCCCCAAAGTACGTCACACTTTTAAAAAAAATTGTTAATTATCATTTAATAAAAATTTAATCGAAAACTAAAAAGGCACTTCACTATTAAACTGCCTTAAAATATAAATATTAAAAGAACTATCAAATTAAAAATGAATTTACTAGTAGAATAACTAATTGTCAACAGTTGTCACAGTTATTCGTTAAAACAGTAACTCAATCAATTGAATGTGGGAAAAAAATTGCAAAAATTAGACTTGACAATTATATAATAAACATCATTTATCTGCTACCTTTTCATTTACAATGGGTGAGGTCAACTTTGAGATAATCTTCCGATTATGTATTCTATTGACACAGGATAAGAAGTAGATTAGTGAGACTTGACCTCAACCAGTGATTATATAATAAAAATGGAAACAAAACAATGTGACTACAAAAAGGACTAGATTGACAAATTATGTGAGCAGCTCTGGGGCTATATTGAATATGTTTATAGTGGACCTTTGAATTATGTTTAATTAAAAAATATTCACTAGACATCATCCATCCATGGTGAAGTGAAGTGTTCATCCATAGTTACGACTGACATAAATCTTTTCGCATCATCGTTTTCTGGAAGAATAATTGCCATCTAGCTACTCAACATCCTCTGAATGTGCATTTTCCATTCTGCCAATAATTGCCATGAGTTCTCTTTGCCTTCTAGCAGCGATTCTCAAAGGACGGAGGCGTTTTATTTGAGTTGATTCTGGAAAATTGTGGGTTGGCACATTCTCCTGCGCCCGAGCTCTGTGTTGTCCTGTATGTTTCTTCAACATCCTTTGTGAGACAAAGTATAAGTGACACACTTTGCAAATTCGATCAGGTATTGTAAGCTGGTCTGCAAAGATGGACAATAAAGATCATATGGTTGTACATTTAAAACTCCTGTTGATCTTGGCATAATGTCATCAAATTTGAAAGATTGTGCCACAAACAATGAAGAACATTTATGAGCATCGGCATCTGCTCTTTCTGAAGCTCTGAGTCCATCAGTTCAGGGCTGTTTTAAGGTCATCGTAAGCCCTAGGCACTTTCAAAGTCGTAGGCCCTCCCCATCTTCATTTTTAATATTTTTCAAGAATGCACCCGCACTTATTTGCGATTTAGAATCGAAATAAACTTTGAGGACGTCATATGTGACTATGCTAAGACAAAGAGTCAAAAAGTTAACATACTGTAATTTACAGATCTGCAGCTTGACGTGCTCATCTCACACGGTTATATATAGTTACTTTAATACAAACATTATTACATTTTATTGGCCTTCTTAGCTTGTTTTTCACTTTATGTTCTGGCTTTCGTAGGCCCTTGAAAAGTCCGTAGGCCCTAGGCACAGTGCCTACTGTGCCTAGTAGATAAATGATAAAGATGCTGTGCATCAGTTGTTTGGTTGATTGGGATTGGAGGAGGAAAGAATCTCGAAGGTAAAACGTTGAAATATGAATCCTAACTAAAATGAGGAATTGTGAACAATACATTGAAAAGATATGCATTTCATATTATTTAGACATAAAACTAATTTAAGTATTTCACACAATTTTTAAAAATTATTTTTAAAACTATTAAGTTTTAGTAAAAAATAAATAGTTAAATTAGAAATAAAATAAAAAGTATATTAAAATGTGACGTCACACTTGGCCTGACCCCCCCTTCCCCCCTGTCACAAACTGTTACACTTTCTTACACCCCCTCCCCCCCCACCCCGTATGGAGCGTTACGTACTTTATGGACGGCCCCATATCAGAGATTTACGGCTATTACCAAAATTCAAAGGCCCCTAAGGCTTTAAGTACATCCATCCCTCTAACTATTTGGTTGGTTACATAATGCTTATGATCCTCTACTGAGTGGGTGCATTGGTTTTCTGTAGATACTGTTTTTCTTATATATCATATATTTAAAATCCGATAATTTTTGGGGCCCAATATCAGAGCTGAAAATATCCAAAGGGCATAGTGGCATTAAGAACCCCTATCCCTCTATATTAGGGTGTCCCAAAAATGCTCGAAATTTTTTTTTTTTTAAATCTTTGGTGTCTCACCCCCTGAAATGTGTCTCTTGGGTACAATGGGTGAAGTTGTAGCTCATTTGACATGATTTGTTAACAAAGTTTTATGATAGGAAGGCTAAAAAATGTACAAAATAGATAACAGCCCATTTTACAAAAAAAAATGACTAATTGACACATGCATATCTTTAGATTGGAAAGCCTTCCAGATATATTTATCCTTGTAAAAAGCTGCCCCTTCTAGAAGAGTGTTTATATTTCCTAGTCAACTCATAAATTGCAATAATAATGTAATTGACAAGTCTGTAAAACAATAAAAGAAGCATTTATGTTGCTGCTATGTTTAAATGTAATCTAAAAAAAAATTACCAGAGAATACAGATCTGTTATGATAATTATCTGAATATTCAAATATTGCAACTTTTTTCATGTAAACAATTTGGGATATGATTCATATAACAAATGCATATATGAGCCACCAGTTTCACAATAGCAGAAGGGCTGCAGCGTAACTCACCTGCTAGAGTAAGGACTTTTGAGAATAAGATCTGTACCTGAAAAAAAATTTACCCAGCCTATCAAACTGAACTTCAGACAACATCTGTGCATTAACCTGTCAGTTTTTTTTTTTTTTTACAAAAATCACATACTGGGTAATATATAAAATAATGATAAAACTCATGCACATAGCAACCTAATAAAAACGTATGACAATGCTAATACCTTGGACTACGGCTCCGTGGTGATACGTCTTCGATCATAATCATCATATCTTGAATAAGGAGATCTTCTGAATCTTTCTTTTCCTCTCATCTGACCAGGAGCTGTGATGATAGATTAAAAATGATAAATGCAAAGATATATAAAAACAATATGAATCTGCACTGTAGCACTTAATTAGCAAATCTGTACTTATTAGTTTTTTTCGGTATACTAATGTGGGTTACTTTACATACACATACATAGACGCATGTACATGTATAATTTGCTTTGATTCACGTCAAATTTTTTATTTGTTGTACATGTATTTATTTGCTTTTTAAACAGTTTTATTGTATGTATCTAGATTTCGATGATTATTATTACTTATGTGCTTAAAAATATATAATGCTTTTTAATAAACCCTTAATTATTGTACAATTAATACACAATATTCTAACATTCCATCAAGTTTTCGTTTTAAATTGTTTTAACAAGCAATGTACAAAACAATATTTTTAATAAGAAAAACAACATCAATTAAAATTTTTTTTTTTTTTTCAACATAATGATACCAGTATCAAGTTGCTTTTATCTTTAGCTTTCTATTTTTTAACCAGAAGCATGTTAATAAACAGAGTGAACAACAAACAAATTTTTAAAAAAATAGAGGAAATACAAAAAGAAAATTTGTAAACAGCTCAAATATGAATTGGCCCTACTATTGTCAATAGCTGGGTCTTTTTCTAGAAACTACTGTTGAGTCTAAAAAAAAAAAGAATTTCATAAGCTAAAGCTTTGATAAAAAAAAAAATACTTACATTTTCTATCCCCTCTTGCAAATTCAATCTCTAATTCTCTGCCATAAAATCTAGTGCGATCTAAATGATATAAAGCATCATCAGCATCCCGTGGATCTTCAAATGTATGATTGTTAAGGTTTTATTCACATTGCTAAAACCCCATCAAAGTCAATAAAATTTAATAATAACAAAAAGAAAGCCCAAAAACTCTTAACCTTGTTATATTTTAAGGGAATTTAGTCATTAAGTCAAGAAATGTCAAGTACAGTTTTTGCTGCAAAGAACATATGTCAAATCTACAGAAAAAATTCAACCTCATTTCTTATGTTCATAAGGACAAAGCATAAACTACTGCATTTGTGAAAAAACTAAAATATTAAGTCAGAGCTGCAAAACTTTATTCAGAAAATATATGAATGTTTTTAACTGGTTGATACTTTAATTTATCAACACTTTACTTCCCAATAAAAAATAATTAAAAAATTGACATTTGTGATTCTGTCAATTAATGTTTTATAAATTAAAATCCTTTGATAGACATACATATTTACTCCAGTTTTTAGTGGACCAATACGAAGTTTTAATGGATGTAAATAGTTGCAAAATTCTAAATGTAATTATTATATCACTCAAAAGCAAAATAATAAACCATTTGCCCCTTAAGACCAAACCCTTTTATTAATTCCCAATCCTTAAAGAAAGGGGGAGGCAGATCTGTAATAAATCACGAGTGTAGGTGTATAAATAACATTTAGATTAGATCATATTTTGCAATTAATCCCTCTTAAATTAGTACTCCATTCATTTTTAAAAAACATGACAACATTATCAAAATTACTACCGTCTCCTTTAGAATAAAACAGCATCTAGAGTAATACACCATATTAAAATACTTAGAATTAACTGGGTTTTTTTATTTCCCCTCATACTCATATCTATCCTGAAACCTAAGCTAACTTAAAGTGTAATCAATCCATGAAACATCAAAACAAAAAATGCACACAAAAACTATTCAGTGGTTTTGAGAGATTTAAAAGCGAAACAACTAATTTTTCGCTATACAGGAATCTATATTTCTATTAGCTGATAAAGTAAGTTAAAGCTAAAATCTCTTGAGCATGGTAACAATTAACAGAAGTGATGATTTGCTACATAGGTTCAGCAACATCCAAGGGGCAAATGGTTAATATTAAACACATTTTTAAAAATTATTTTTTAAAGCCACTATAAAGAATAGTTTTATAATTAAACATTCAAAAACATAGAGATTTTGTTTTCTAGAGATTAAGAAGCAAGGGCTGATTAAAATTCTAACAGTATTAGTATAAACTAGCGTCAATCAGAAGTAAAGTGTTTCAAATCACAGAATTGAAAGCTCTGATTACGGTCCTAAAGATTCGGCCCATCACCCTAAGTTACCATTTTTCTGACTGCGATATAACATCTTACTCACAAATCTTAGGATATAATACTATGTGTAGACTTGCTTGTCTTGCTTGAACGCTTGCAATCTGTTACTCATTACTGTTTATTACTGTATCTTGTCTACTTGCTTGTAACTATGCAAACTTGCTTGCTTTATTTCTTTACTTTTAGACTATTCCCATCCCTTCAATGAAACCAACAACATAACTGCTTATCAAAAACGGAGCAAGACTGATCTTGTTTAAGACTTTGGTCTTGTGGGCTTGAAGGGACCAGTTATAAACAATGGAATGGCTTGCCTTGGGCTTTACTTTGAAACCACTTGGCATTCTGATAAAAAAAAAAAGAAAATTTGTCAATATATTTTTTTATCAATACTAGTTTTAAGACCCCATTACCAACTTTTGTTGGTAAGAAAAATGTAACAAGTGGAATTTTTTGTTGCTATGTTGTTTAGTATGTGTAACATCCATGCAAGATTCTATTTTTTTATCTATTTCTTTTATTTATCAACAAGGATATTGCACATAGGCAAATCCACGGGGCGTCTGGTATAATAATCCAATGGAACGTAGACATCTGTGATGGGTCCATACTTTCCAAACATGGCTCTCAATTCTTCTGGGCTAAAATATATAAAATTATAGTAAAAAATATTTGTTTAGACACAGGAAATATTTCAAGCCTCAAAATGTACAATAAAATATTTCATTCGAAAAAAAAAATTTTTTAGCCTACAAAAATACTGTATTTAACTAATTCATGTCCATGTGTTGTGTCTGTACTAAGATTTCTAAACAGGTATGTGGAATAGTTGAAAAATATTCACCAGATAAAAAAAAGGTTTAAAACTAAAGTTCTTTCTAATTTACTAAACTCTGTGTTCAGCTATTAATATTGTAGGAAACCTAAAAGTTAGTAAAATTATACATATATTTCTTTGTGTTTTAAGTGAATCGGTTGTGGTCAACAGCATATGTGATGTCACAGGCTTAAAGAATGGTGGTGTTAACTTTAAAATACAGTGAAATATGGCGAAGAAATTATTTACACTCCATTTCATTTCATACACACTAAGACCTTTACATTAAGATATAAAAGAATCATGTATCTTGTGGGCAGACTGTCCAAAAACTTTTGCAATTTTATAGTGATGCATATATAACGTAAATGTATTCAAGAAAATAATTACTATTACTTTAAATCATAAAGGTTGTATTTTACTTATAAAACGGACAGGCTACGCTTTAAAGGTAAGACGTAATTCGTATTTTTTCCGGCTTACGTCAATAGATATTTCTCCACACCCTAACACTGTCCCTAACCCTAACCTTATCCCTAACCCTATCCCTAACCCTTTTGTTCGCAGTGGCAGCGGTAACATCAAGACGTAATTCGTATTTTTTTCAGCTTCGTCAATAGATATAATAATGAAGGCGGCGACGTAAGCGTAGCCACTTCGCTATAAAAATAAATTTAAGTGCAGAGCCTGATTCAACTAACATTAACATACAAGTAAAACAGAATCTAGACTATAAAATCAGCAAATTATAAAAGGTCTTGCAGGGTTTGATTAAAGCATTTGAGATGGCGTTGAGCAATGGTAATTTTAACACAAATTATTTAATTAATTATTGAACGCAGTGGCTACCATTCCAGCTACTGTACTCCGGTTGAATGAAGAGGCCTACTGAAATACGTCCTGACACGCGTCTGAAGTCTGCGACAATAATATAGAAAATTAATGACTTAAATAATATTTAAACTTACCGTGTGCCATCAGGACGTTCTGACATATAGAGAAATGGGAGGTCACAAATAGCGTGACATTTTAAATAAACTATGTTGTACAAATAAAGTCAATATGGCGTCGAAGCTCCGACCAAACTAAGGATAAAAATAAATTAATCCATTGAAAAGCATTTCCGGATTCTAAATATCTGCCAGATTTCTTGTCTATCCATCCATCCATAATAATAGGAAAAGTGAGATTAGCTATTTCCCCAACCAAGAAAACCTACACTATAGATCACAAAATTCAAACCGTAATTAGCTTAAATGATACTTTAAACCTTGTTTAAATCATCCATTTTTTTTTTCATTATGACATATTTTTGTTAATAGGCCTACCTTGATTATATGTGAAAAAGGAAAAAAACAAGGTTTGAGTTAACATAAGCACAGAATACCCCCCTCTCTCACACACACATCTTTTCTCGTCTCCCCCCCTCTCCTCTCTCTCTCTCTCTCTCTCTCTCACACACACACACACTCTCTCTCTCTCTCTCTCTCTATATATATATATATATATATATATATATATATATATATATATATATATATATAGCCTCAAACATACATATATTGATAAATAATTGCAGGCTCAGTGAAAGTGTTAGCAGAGTTTCACAGGAATCATTCAGAAATTAATTCCAAAACGCTCTTTGGCGTTTTCAAGATCAATATCTTCTGCCCTCAGATGTCTTCTCAGCCATCGTATCTCTTAAATGCTCGACTTCGGATAACTCATCATAGAAAAATGATCAAAGTGTGATATGTCAAGTGTGCTGTCGAACAAATTCCAAAATGCTTTGCAGCCTTTATATCTCTATAGGATTTCCTTCAAACGATGTGCAGGACATTCATAAACTCATTTTGAGTTAAAGTGATAGATAAAGATACGGATGCCTTTATTGTACATGTAGATTGTCCTCAACAATCTCATTGGAGTGATCTTTTAACACCGAGACATATTCGAAAGAATATCAACCATCACAAATTGTATTCATGGTGAGACTTAGCCAAGGGGGGGGGGGGCAATGGGGGCATGCCCCCCACTAGGTATTAGTGCCCCCCCGCTTAAAAAAGAATAAGGAAAAAAAATAAGAAAAAAGTAACTAAAATGAGGAAGGTGCCCCCTTGCTGTGTATTGGTGCCTCCTGCTTACTTTGACCTGGCTACAGGCCCTGGGTGGGACCCAGGCCTGGATTAACCACTAGGCAAAGCAAAGCACGTGCCTAGGGTATATCTCCTCGCCTTCCAGCGAATAATATGGTATTTCTAGAGCATGAAGTTGTACTGTTGTTTGCTTAAACTGACACAACCAAATACCAACAATCAGGTTTTTGATCATCCCTCTATAAACTTCACGTGGTATGTAACTTAAGGCACTTGACAGACTGTCTTACAGGAATGAGCACAACACTGTGTTTGTGCTCCACTATAAACGGATCATCTAGTCTCTAATCCTTTAGCGGACTATACAGCTGCTGATCAACCCTGGCCGAAATAGTTAAAAACGTTTGAACAGTGGAATGTTAGGGCTGTCTGTGGAACCATAGAGAAAAACAACTCCATCGATCAGTTCATGCACATGATGTCGGCAGGCAAAGTATAACGAGCTCCTCTTGCAACAATTTGTCTCCTTTAGTAACACCAGTGTTGACGGATATTGTTTCAAAGCCTTATCAATAATCTCATCAGTCCTCCCATAGCCTCTACAGCTGTATTGCTGCACCTGGCTTGTGCCTTACACGCACGTTTGGTATTATAGCTAAACCTAAAATCTTCTCAACTTCTTTCCCAGTAAAACTACAACTAATCTTTGTCAACGTGTGACTGCAGCTTTGGATACTCTCTAGTTTGTCATTATCATTATGCCGTCCCAGTGAATGACCAATGGGCATTTAATTCTGGTGAAATTCTGATTTCAAATTTCTAAGGCCTTAGAACACAACAGAGCTAGGAGCAGCCCCGTAGCCAAGGGGTGGGCCTGGGACCGTGCCCCTCTAGAGTTGAAGTGCCCCCCCCGCTAAAAAAGAAGAAAAAGAGGAAAAAAATAAAGAAAAGGCAAGGTGCCCCCTTGCTGGGTATTAGTGCCTCCCTGCTTCCACTTTGACCTGGCTACAGGCCTGGCTAGAGATGTAATCACACAATTTAACAAAAGAATCTACCAATGATAGTTTGCCTACAATCATAATAGTAAAAATTACATATATCAAATTATTTTCATCTTTACAAAACAGCGCAATGCTTTGAAACATTTGATCGCTGTCTGGTACAGTGAAAGGGGAATTTTGTCACTTATTTCAAATTCTCTGTTGATTGCTTCTGATGTTTGGCAATTAAATCATAAGTATGTCGGCCAACTATTCAACGCACAGCCAAGCAACAGCCTTTTCGCTCTCCAAGTGACTCAGGTTCCACAACAATGCACAGTAACACCAATAAAACGTCGTCTGGGCGTCTAGCAATCGGCAGTTGTACAGACAATATTAATTGAAGTTAACTTATCTTTAAGCTATGATTACTAGTAGGGATTGAATTTATGTAGATTACTCTTTCAAAAATGTATTAAAATCATATTGTTTTTCTGCAAATAGCTAATATTGGCAATAGAAAGTATTGGTATCGAGTATCGAAAATTTTCGTTCAAAATGTGTTGGCCATACACAAATCAATACTTGATACAAAAGGTTCGGCAATACAACAGTAATACTAAAAAAATATCGCCAATACTGAATTAGCGGCCGATACCGATACTCGATACTTACAACCCTGCTTTTCAGCTCCGCAACATTTACACCCCTTTCACCTCCCCAACACTAACGTGACGGTAAGGCATAGGCGTAGCGAGGGGTGGAGCAGGGAGCAGCCCAGTAGCGTGAAAATTCTACAGCAGGGGCCAGGCATTCTACAGCAGGGGCTAGGCAATAGCAGGGGAGGTAATACGTTTTTATAAGTGAAACAAATAAGCAGAGGGCAGGTCAGAGCAAGCAGGAAGCACGCAATAATGCCCAGCAAGGGGCACCTTCTCATTTTAGTTACTTTTTCTTTATATTTTCCTGTTTTTCTTCTTGCAAGCGGGGGGGGGGCACTCCACACCTGCCCGATAGGGCTTTTGACCCCCCAGTGCCCCCCTTGGCTACAGGGCTGCAGAGGGAGCCAAGACGAAACGCGGAGATGACCCCACAGCCCCACGCTACGGGCGCAAGGGAGGCATCATGCCCCGGGCGCTACTCACAAGGGGCGCCAAATGGTATATTTTACATATGATATAATATTATATGGTTTTTGAAATGGGGGGGGGCGCTAAAAAAGGTAATAATTAAAAGGTATTGTGCCCCTGGCATGAAATAGCTCGCTGCGGCCCTGCAGTAAATGATGGGAACCAGTAATCTGTTAACTTTACACTATCAAACCAGGGATCAAAGAGTCAAAATAATAGAGTATTGAAATGATTTTTTGCGCGTGCCAGTGTTTTTTCCATGTTTTCATTCAAAGTATGTATAATTTAATAAATATCTCATTTGTTATGAAATAGCCATCCCTGGTTTTCCTCATACCATGCTCTTGAACAAACATTTAGTTTTAGTAAATTTAGTTGAAAGTGACTTGCTAGGATAGAGTGTCACATGCGGGTCTGATAGCCATAACTAAGTTTATCATAATGGCCTACGCAAGGGGTGCACGTCGAACACAGTTCATGGCCCATGCAGTTAGGAGCCCCCTCGGGTATATTAATCTGTTATAAAATGACATCAAATAGTGGATGGGTTGATCCATGAGGTTCGTGATGGGCCCAGAATAGCTCGGTAGCTCGGGCGAGCCACATTCCAGTTTATTTTATATAGTTAACAAATGTTACAAGGCTTACACCATATTTGTCATTACAATATTTAGTCGTGATAATAGAGATCACTGATTCATGAAGATACGATAAGCTCAATAAAAGAGCCTTGTCCTTGGGCCAGTGGCGTAGCTTCCCAGGGGGGGGCGGGGGGCGGATCGCCCCGGGTGACAGCCTATGAAGGGTGACTTTCTGTACCACCTCAACAGCAAAAAAAGTGGCATTTGTAGCAATTTATGTTGCATGACCATATTTATATTGAATATATTTATATACTAATAAGAACAATGTTTTTGCATCTTCTCATAGGTCCAGTAAATGATGAACCCTATAACGAAAATGTGCCGAATCTGATCAGGTTTCACTTGCTGTGGCTCCACGTTTGCAAAACTCGTGAAACAGATGGGGAAAAAACCACATGAACATGTAATTACACTGACGATATCGTGGTGAGACCGGTAACCGGCGGCCAACTATTGCAACACCAACTTCGCAAAAGAATTGACTGCCTTTTTCTTTTAATAATCCAATTATGATACAATTAAAGAACTGTTTTATTCTCTGTTCTGACTGAACAAAAAACAATTATTGATCTGTTATATGCCGTGCTTGTTTTTTTGATTGATCAAAATCGGACCCCAGAACTATCAACAAATACTGACGGTTTGGCAACGCCACGAAACGAAGACGGCGTCAAGCTTACGTCGAATGTTTGTTCAGTCTGTCACCTATCATCCAACGCAGGGCCAATGCGGATCGAAGTGATAAAAATGTCGCAGTTTCATCGGCTGATCTGCGTCGCGTCCGCGACGCAGGGTACAACATTGGTTCACAGTCAGTCCGCGCGTCCGCATTGCTGAAATTTAGCTGTTAAATGACGAAATTTTTTAATGGTAACGCTAAAGAAGATCCGCGTCGGTCCGCGAGTCCGCTGTAACCATACGAAGCGTCCATGTCAGTCCGCGGATTCGGAAAAGTCTGCGGATCTGCGTCCGCAAGCGGACGCGCGTCCGCTGTCCCTCATCTCTGCATCCAACATCCTCCCCCTGTACCTTTCGTTTCCGCGAGTCGTTGTGTTATTTAGCGATAACACAATAGAGGTCTTTCTTTTTAATTGCTGGTGCCTCTGCAACTTAAAAGATTTTAGCGCATTTTCGAGAAAAAATGTAGCTATTATCCCCATTTTGTCTGTCTGTCATCACCCTAGATCTCAGCAATCATAAGTCCTAGACCCATGGTGTATATACTTTTTTGTAGTCTTGTTTTAATTGTTAGAGCGCTCAGCATAGCGATAAAACGTTTTATTTTTATTATTGTACATTTATGTGTTCTTTTGATACATTGGGTGTATTCGGAATGTTGTAAAAATACATAAGTAAATTACCGTTTAATTAAAATATTCTAGATATAGCGAGATTGATTTTTTTCTCTTTTTGTTTTAAATCTTCATGTTTAATTACCCAAATCTGCTTTTTCTCACGCTTTTTCATTTAATTTCACAGAAAAAAATCACTATAGTAATTTAGTTTAATTAACCCTTGTAGCTTTTACGGGGTGATTTTTTGAATGATACAATTAGTGAACATCTGCTAGGAATCTTGATTGACAGGTGCCATGGTTTAGAAACGATGGAATTTGTGTAACAGAGGGAGTACGTCATCTAAAATGTAACTGGGTTGGGAAAAGGGAAAAATTAAAAAAAAACGCGTTAATAATAAGTGAGCCTCTACTTTCTGGGGAACGATAATGCAGCAAGCATGGCTGAAATCCACGGTGGTGTGCAACAAAAAATCAAAGACTTATCAATCGGCAATTTTTTACCTTATTCCAATCATTCTTTGAACCTTTGTGGCAAACATTCGTTTGCTATCCAAATCGTGTGTAACGTTTTTGGAAGTTTTGAGGCGCTGTACATGCTGATGCAGTGAAGCCAGTGATACAGAAGTTTAACAAGTTTGTAGGAAGCCATTGAAGCTCTTTGTGATTTCGAAGAAAGCGTCGAGACAAGAGGCGCTGCGCACAATCTGTTGCCAGCTTATATGCGACTTTTCTTTTATTTCGTTCTTGTTTTCTGAGGTGACGTTTTACAAGAGTTGACTCAGCACAGAAGTACAGCAAACACCAGGTATTGCTGTGAACGTGTTGCAACCAAGCTCTCCAAGGTCTTTTGGAAGTGCAGCGTACGAAGGTTGTTGACAATGCCGTCCAGCAGGCATTTGTGAAATTGTAGAGCTTGATATCCCTTTACAGAGAAGAGAATCAGAGAAAGACAAGATTGCACCTGGAGAGGAAGCAAGAAATGCTGGATTGTCATTGCAGCAGAGACCAAGAGAGCAATGTTAGAGTGTCTGGACCGTTTTCAGATGGAGTTAGATACGAGAGGAAAGGCAGTGAATGACATTTTGCTGACTTTTTCTTCCATTCAGCCAGACCATATTATTTGTGCCAACGACAATACAGTCTTCTGTTACCAAAGCTCACAGCCATGTATGATGAGCTGTCTGAAAGACCCTTGTCTAGAAATTCCACGTTTAAGGCGACACCTATAAACGGCCGAAATAAACTTGGAGGAAGCCAAACACTGAACTGTACTGTAATTCCTACGGTTTATCATCAAGTGGGACTTTGTTGAATCATTGCCATATCTTACGCTGACTCTAATATTTCTTTCTGACAATATGTTTTTATGTGGCATCGTGTGAAAAGTTTCTCCAAAATGAAACTTATAAAAGTACCTCCGGTCAACCATAAGCCAGCCGAGATTGTCGGATATGGCTGTTCTGTCCATTGAACGCGCGCTTACAAGACAAATAGATTTTGACGATGTCATTGACCTGTTTGCCACAATGAAAACAAGACATTCCCTACTAGGACTATAATGTCGAAGGACATTCGAACATTCTTTTGGGCTGTACATTCGAGTTCTGCAGTTGTATTTAGATGTTCTGAAAGTGAAATGTTGCGTTTTAAAAAATGTTTGGATTTGAACTATTTGTTTTGTGATATTGGATTTGGATTTTGTCTTGGATATATGTAAGCAGTAACGTACCGGTCAGTTGAGTAAAGTAGAGCCTAGAGGTAGAGTATATATGAAAGTTTAGCCACACCTAACCATTTCAGCATAGGGTCGTGTGGGGTCACTGGAGTGACATTCGAACGGACCGCCCCGGGTGACGTTTACTCTAGCTACGTCACTGCCTTGACTCAAAAGTAAGCACATATTACAAGATGTTATTGTGTGTACTTAACAGTTAAAAATTTTTTTGACAAATGCGCGTAGACATCGAGCGCGCGGCCCTGATTGGGCGCAAACAGCCACAAGGCCGGCCCTTGCAATAATAAATGCCACACTGTCTGAAAAAAAGTGTACAGTTTCTACAATATAATAATGGGGTCTTTAGGATGAATGCAGCTTATTTAAATTTAAGTAAACCTACAACACACAATGACACAGTCTAATGTCTACATGTAGAGTCTTTTGACTATTGACACTATTTAAGGCCATCTGAAGTGGCACCGAGCTAATAACTAATGTCATTAACACCATCGAAAAAAAGTAAAAGAATGTAGCCTAATGTAATAATAATTATAAAGTTCATACATGTCACATTTTTCGCTCCATACTTTTTAAAGGAATGGTACATGACTGGCTTGTTTGGGTAGCACTGGGCTGGTACCTCAGCTCCAGACGCCCTGCTTGGTGGGACTGTGCTACTGCTCACATGTTTTTAGCTATGATCGTTTGTAAAACCCGACCAGACCGAGTTCTTTCAGATGTCTTGAATTTAAATTGTTCATTTTTGTGCCACTATGTTGGTGTCACCCGGTACAGCCGCACCCGATAATAATGCAGCCACCGATACGATGATCTAATGGGGAAGATCTTTGGTCTCATGGCCAGGAACAACAACCTTACTTGCGACAGAGGAGGTAATTGTGGTCAATGAGGCTACTCCGAGACCATGGTATCTTAGCTGGCAGTGGCGACGGACGTAGTCGGCCCACAACACCTATCGGGGCAAGCAGCCTGCCATTTCTCGCAGTACGTGACAAAGCAAGCTGATGCAGGTCTCAAAATAAAACAACGTTTCTTACATAGATAAAGGTGAGATGTGTAACAGAGCACTGGCCAATATACAATGTCTAGACATTAAGCTCATTTATGTTTTTCTTGTTTTTATTTGCAATCAGATTTGAGGCTGAAAGAGTTCGAGACTGCAAGTACTGTGCTTTTGGATTTACTCACAAGGCGCCTGTCAATATTTTTTTTAAAAAGATGTCGACGCCAAGCCCCGAATTTAAAGTAAGGCTTATAATTATTTGTATTAAATATACATTGAGGCCAAATAATAATGAATATTTTTTTAATTTGTTAACATCAATAATCAAAATAAGACTAGCTAGATATATCACTCGAGTCCCCTCCCCGCTCAATTTAAACGTAACTGTCTAACCGACCCCGTTAACTAAACAAATTGTCGAAAGATGAGACTAGATTAATAGATAGTTAATTACTTTAAGTATATTGTTACCGTCACCTAGGACACTTAGCGCTCGTCCGTTAATTATGTCAAAAAGTTGGGGGAAAGGGGGGGGTCTGAAATAGTCTGCCAGTTGTTGATAACCAAAAAGGCTGTAGGTCTGTACATAATAATTAACTGCCTTTCAAATAGTAATAAAATAGCGCAGTGACTACCGTTCCCACTAGTTGGAATGCGTGTTATTTTTTGGGTTCCAACTATGGAGACTAGATTTTGTTTAGATATATGTAGGTCAGTCCAAGTCTGCAGTCCATAAGTGACCATAGATATCGTTATTATCGATGGGTCCGTCCAAGTTTAATAATTTCATTAAATAAAATTAATAATAAAAAGTAATAACATGAAAATAACAAAAGTAAAAAAAACAAGAATAAAAAATGTGCACTAAATCAGTATTTATACCCCCAGAAACACTTAAAAATTAACAGACGCATATATTTTTATATTCGGCCCCTGTGGGATATATCATTATATGTCTAAGACTAAGAGTAAAGATGTGCACATACGGCAGTTATTCTTTATTTCTTTTTTTCGGGTCTGCCCAAGCCTAATAAAGTCGGAGGGGAAAACAATAGCACTCGAACTACAAAGTTAACGAATAAAACAAAAAATTATGCGCTAAATTAGTATCGTCGCATCCCCCTTCCCAGAAACCTTTTAAAATTAATGTAAATGCGTCTTCCTAACACTCGTTAATTCGTCTCCATCAGTATTTGGTTCAATTCTTGGATATAAATGCTTCTACCTAAAGAATACATTATTTCAATTTAAAAAAATGTCAAAGAGATCTGAATAGTTACTTTTCATTAAAACAACTAAAAGGATACATTCTGAAAAAAAAACAATAAAAAAAGAATGTCTCTGAGAGAGATCGAACCTGCATATAGTCAGCATAAAAGCCAGTCATCATCAGACTTCCATAACCCAGTCTCTTTTTATACCACACTGAAACTAAGCTCCAATTTCTAATGTACTATCAGAAAAAAATTGCTGGGTTATTTTTACTTCCTTTTGACCTAGTTTTAGGCTTATGTTATTTTTGTAATTTAAAATAATTCAAAGCCGTATTTATTTAAAAAAATAAATATAAAAGCTGAGAACTTAATTTGTACAGAAATTTGCAGAATTTCTTTTTTATTAACAGACTTTTAAAAGAACTTTTATTTACGATATCTATGGACAGACCAGAAAGTTGCACATGCGCACATCTATGATTGGAACCAGAAAAAAAAATAATACGCATTCCAACTAGTGAGGCAGTAGTCACTGCGATAAAAAAACCTTTTTATATCAGTAATTTTGGTATATTTTTCATTACTACATAAACTATTTATAATCATTCATTTTATTGCTTACCAATACTGGTTTCTATGATTAGTAGCGTTCCGAAGGGTAGGCCATAGTGCGTCTTGGCTGCTGGGCGTGCCCGAACTAGAGCGGCATAATAATCTTGAAGACATTTTCAGTTACTAGACCAGAGATTAGCAATTTTACGGTTCGCGCTGTGCAAAAATACGATCCCTTTAACAGTTTGATCCAACCATAACCTGTTGTAATTTTCCTCCGTTCATTTATTTCGATAACGTTTACTATTAATTTATGTCAGTTCATATGAAGTATTGTACACACTCATTGTCTGCTCTAGGCCAGGACTTCAATCAAATTTAAGAACCTATTGTGGCCCTTCATTGGTTATAAATCTACATTCCTGATCTTTAGTCATATATTTCACACTGCTCTTCAAAATCAAACCAACTACTTTGCATTTATCTCATTGGTGGGCAGTGATTTATACGTGTCAGACTGCAGAGAAGAAGCTGGGTTAGTGACCTATAAAATGTGTACAGGTACACACACAACAGCTGTAAATCATAGTGCTGGATTGCCTTGATACATATTTAAGTACTAAGAGCTTTAACTTAACAATTTTAATTTTGTTTACAGTAATTCTATAAAATGGTAGAAAAAATTGACTGTTCAGGTGCATTTTTACCATTTTGCAGTATGTTCATTACGATGAAAAAGTATTATCAGTTTTATTTGTAGTGAAAGGTCACACATACTCTAGGATGGGACATCAAGAGAAGTAGCAGTGTATGCACTGAAGTAACTGAAGTGTATGGTCTACTTCAAGATCTGTCAGAGTATGTGGGATGTAACTTTATACTAAATCTGGAGCAGCCAATTTAGTACCTTAGATAATTTCTCATTTATATTGGTCAAGAGAAAGGCATGTGAGAACACTACACTTTAGAACAGGCAATATATGAAGAAAGTGATCTTACATACTAATTAACATGAACTGTGTAGTAAAAAAAATATGTACTCGCACAGGGTGTGCCACAATTAATAGTTACGGTTCTGCAGATATTGTGGTGGCTGTATAATTGTGAACCCGATAGTGAATACTGTACAAATAAAACTGATTGAAGAGCCACATATATAATGCTTGAGGGCTGGGGATGGGTTCAAGTTTGTTAAAACTTCGTTACATAGCAAAGGATACATGTTAATCATGTTATACCTGTCAAATTAGATTTTAATTATTACCATTAGTTCATTTTCAGTGTTATATTGGTTAGGGAAGATTTTAAATTTATACTTTTTTTATTCATTTTTATAAGTTTATGTCCTTAATTTTACCAGGGAATCACTGAAAGTTTGACAGTGTTGATGACTGGGGGGCAGGGGTTGGATAGTCTCAAACCTCATTGAGAATGAGAGTCTTCTATATTTCAATTCAGTGCCTCACTTTATTAAAAAATTTCATTTCCAAAAATATAATTTAAAGAATTATATTATTTATATGACCTTAGTAAAAAAAAGTTAGGTACCCATTTAATACATTTCAGAATTGGATTGGAAATACGAACATGTTTATTTGCAGTAAACATATATACATTTATATGACCAGTAATAATTGTCATATTGATTGAGATTAATACAAAATAATTAAATTTAGCAGAAAAAAAAATCCTACATAATGAAGAAAATGGTTGTCCTCCTTTAATTGCGTACATAAACAATCATTCTAACACTGTGTGCTCTCTTCATAAAAAAAAAAAGAGGATATAAAAGCAAAACTATGATTCGCACCACCACCAAATACCCCTTTTCTTCAGTAACACATTAACTAAATTAACATGACCAGATTGTTGTATTGAAACTCTATTTTAAAAATGTACATCAAGTATTTCCCCTAGTCTATACCGCTTCAGCTGTCCTGGCCCACCCCATCTTTTTATGTTAATAACCTATCCAACCCTTTACAATTAAAAAAAAATAGAATGGAATGCTCACAAAATATTATTAGTCTAGTGAAACTTTTTACATGCATTAGTGAACTCAAATATGACCTCATATGTTACCAGAAAAAAAGCTTATATTAACTTTCTTGAGGAAATATGATGGAAAGTACAGAAATTATCATATTTAGTTCAGACTAAGTGCAATATTGCTTAAATTGCATTAGAATTCAGTGTAAAAAAAAGTAAAAAAGTCCCCTTCTTAGCCCTAATGGCCATCGGGGCAGATGAAGTGTAGAATTCATCTGTTTCTGCATAACCTCGGCATATGAAGGGATTGTGTGGTTAGCACAACGCCCAGCAGCCTTTATTTCCCCAACTTAAAACCAGGTACCCATTTAAAACTGGGTGGACTTGTGGGACGACTTTGCACCAAATTTCACCTGGAAAAATTCCATGGGCTCACTGAGGGATCGAACCCTAGGACTCTCAGGTCGACAGTTGAGTATCTACACCACTCAGCCATCCGTCCCACAGAATTCAGTGTACCTCAAAATAAATATGTAATTTACAAAAAAAAAATACTATGAAGTCATTAATTTTTCTATCTGTTTTTTCAGGAAACAGTAAAACAAAATAAGTGTTTTTATTACCTTTCTTTTTTTATACATATCCATATATTCTATAAGTGTATAGGCATTGTGTGGGAAGATGGTCGCCATTTCTAATGCTTAATAAAGATGCAGTTTTGAATAAATATTTTTGTCTGTAATTTTGAATAGCGGTGCAAATGGGTTTCTGGTGTATAATGCGTGGAATATGGTTTTGCCTTGTGATACTTGAAAGATTTCTAATGTTTATACAGACACCATTACTAAATCTGTGTGATTCCACACCACCTTAAGTGTAAGAACATATCTACATTTCACCTGTAAGTAAATAACATTTTACTGATAAATGCTTATAACTTATTTAGGAGAAATTGTTATAACTGTACAGTCAGATCTTAATTTATGCAGACTTTTTTACGCAAATTAAAATTTGTACAGATAAAAAGTAAGTTCCTTAAGCCCCTTAGGGCTCATTGGGCAAACAAAGTGTAGAATTCATCTGTTTTTGTAACCTTGGCATATAAAAAGATTGTGCTTAGTTAGCACAACAGTCAGCCATATGCATAACTAAATGTGGGTACCCATTTAAAGAAGCTGGGTGAACTTAGGGACTTTCACCTAGACCAGAAAAAATCACTGAGGTCTGAACCCAGGATCCCTCTGGTTGACAGTCAGCGATCCACACAGCACAGCCACCTGTCCCCTCTATGCAGTATATGTTTTATATAAAAATTGTTAAATGTTTAATTATTTAGTCTATAATAATGGCTTTGCCTAATTTGAGTACTTTTTTTTTTTACAAAAAGTGAAAAGTTTTTATTTGTTAGCCAAACATTTTTTTTGTTGATATTTATTTATAGCAAAACAATATTCAAAGTTTTAAGGTGGTCCATGGGGCATTTTTAAGGTTTCTGCTACTTGTTTCTATCTTTTTATTTTTCAAGCTACACTGGCCATTTTTGGCACTTGCATACAACATACCAATTAATGAACAAAGAAATAAAAAATATAAAAAAATGTATTTAAAAATGTATTTTGTGACTTTTTTGGGTAAAAAAGTAATTTTTAAGATATATTTTCAAAATTTTCAAAGAACCAATATTTTTAAAATCTATTGTAGATATCGTAAAATATCTTTGCACAAATGTTTATGAGTGTGTTTCAAACAAACGTCCAATTTTTTTTTTTTTGGAAATATTAAATAGAATTTAAAAAAAAATTTTTTCTTACCTACCCCCCCAAAAAATGCTACTTTTTTCTCAAAAAGTTAATAATGAGTGAGAAAAAAAAGCAGATATTGCCAAAAATGGCTAGTGTAGCTTAAAAATAAAAAAGATAGAAAAAACAAGTAGCAGAAACCTTAAATGCCCCATGGACCACCTTAAATAAAAAAGCAAACAAATAACAAACCTTTATAATTTGGACACATGAATTTTTATACTGAATTAATTCCAACTATTTTTCAATACTGTTTTTTTTTTTTAAAAAAACTTTTCTGATATGATGTGTCTTTCTTACATCAATTTGAAAATTAAGAAAAAAAATGAATTATGCTTGAAAATGGGTATTTGTTATGCTTTACATACATTTTCAACAGATTATACTAAGAAGTCAGAGAAATGATGCTTTAACTTCGGTTTCTTGAAATTCTGCCACTTTCAGAAGAATTACAGCCCCATATATCATAAGAATAATATAGTACATTTGGATGAAAATTAAATTTGTGCTGCACTTTTATTGAATGAATCCACACTTATATTGAGCCCAGACTGTAGTTGTTTTCTCTTTCTTTTTTTTTTAAGAAGAGCATACTTTAACTTTATTATAAACATTAATTTTTTTAAGAATAAATCATAATAAATAAAAATTTATGATAAAGTACAAATATTTGAATACAAAAAACATATTAATTTTTTTAATTAATCATAGTATATATATTATAGAGAAGATCGTGAACAAAATGTTTTACTTTTTTACATTAGGTTTATTGCAATATTTCAGAAAGAAAAATTCGCTCCCCCAAACTAACGCCAGTTGAAACTGTCACTAAAGGACTTATAATAGACCTAAAGAAGTCAGGCCAAAAGTTTACAATAAAATGCGAGGAAGGTAAAGGTAGAGGAGTGTATCTGGCCATCCCTCTACTAAAAAAAAACTCTTTTTGTGTTGGAGTATGAAGGAGATTTAGTCTCTGAGTCAAAACATTGTGGGAGGCAAATTTATGCCCAAATAATGAGGGCTATTTACATAATGTCTTTTATATATAAAGTAAGTAATTTAAAAGTACATTTTCTTTTTGCACTTTCTGTGATGATAAAATTTAATATCATAAATAAATTATTGCCATTAATCCAATTTTCATATTCGTTGCTAACTATATCTGCTGCTGTTGATTTTTACTAAAATTTTACTCTTACACAAAAACTATTCACCCCTTTATCTCTACATCGAAAGTATGTCTATATCTTTTGCAATTATATGGATCCCATATACACTCTAACGTGATCTCTGCTAAGGTCCTTATCTGGTTAAGTACATAATACCTTTTTTTTAATTAGAGAGCTAACCTAAAAAAAATTTTTATTGGACTATTGTTAAAATAAAAATTTTATTTTCTAAGGTCTTCTAATTTTAAAAAATATAATTTAAAGCAGCTTTCACAAACTGAGGGTCTGAGGGCATACATTCAATGAGAGAAAATTGGCTAGTTAGAATTTTTGTTAAAATTATCATTTTTTTTATTGGTCCTATATTCAAATGCAGTGAAATCATAATTAGTGTTGTTTTAGTCCCATGTCATATTTTAGCTTCAGTTTTATTTCGTTTTCTGTAATAATTTTAGTTTTCGTCTAGTCTTGCTTCTAATTTAGTTTTAGTTCTGGTTAATGAAAATCAACATTTACTAAGTTAACGAAGATTTTAGTTTAGTTTTCGTGAATGTAAGCAAAATTATATTTTGTTTCAGTTTTTATTTCGTTTTTTCTGTAATAATTTCAGTTTTTCGTCCTAGTTTTAGTCTTGCTGCTAATTTTAGTTTTAGTTTTAGTTCTCGTTGGCCGAAAAGTCAACATTTTAGTTAACGAGGTTTTAGTTTTAGTTCGTCAACGAAAACAACATAATCATAATGAGTAAGAAAAAAAAAGAACGTATGTAGTGAGTTTCTTAATCGTGAAAATTAACTACTGAAATAATATCAATAGAATCTCTAATAAACTCGAAATGGTCAACAAATCAGATCTACCACATACTTATTTATGTGAACTAATGAATACCACTCTTATTTGTGGTAATAAAAAAAAAAATTTTAAATTAAGAAAATATTATTCTGACCACCTGAACAAAAAGAGGCAAAAGTGGATTTGCACATAATTAAAAATAACTGTGTGGAGTAATTCTTTACTGAAGACTTTTTATTAGCTAGCACTTCCAGATCTCGAAAAATAAAAAACCTTTAATGTTTGGAGAAGAATAGATTAAGCTGTGCCTGTTGCAAGCACATAAATAGGTTTTGGTGGCTGGGCTAATCCTTAAACATAAGTCAACCATAACTGTCAGTAGCAGATTAAAGATCTGCAGATTTTCTACTATTTTGAAGAATATATGAAAGTTTTTTAAACTAGTAAACACTAATGAATATCAAAATGATTTAGAATATTTGCACTTTTAATTAGAAACAGGTTAAACTTGAAATTTGTTATATGTTAAAAATAGAATGTGCTTTTTGAATGGGTTTGAGTTAGGCAGCACCTATATTATCAGTCTGTATAGACATCGATGTTTGAAATAAAAATGCAATTTCTAGATGTTTGAAATAAATGATGGAAAATGCGGAAAACTTAATCAGTTGTTTTATTTATTAACTTTAAGAATAAAATTATCAGTTTGAACTTATAGCACTCTGTATCATGTTGTGTCATATAATTCTAGTTTAAAAAATGTTTTTACATTGTAAACAACTGGGTAACAAATTTCAAGACTACTTATAACATATATGTTCTCATACTTAACAATAATGAACATTAGTGTATCATAGTTTTATTGTTTTAATTGCTTTTGTTTCCATCACTTGGCTGGCTTAAAAGTTGGCAAACCAATCATGCAAGGCCTATTGGACCCCACCTCATAATATGGGATTGGGACAGTGTTTCCGCTTCTGGTATGTGGTGTGCACCAAATATTAAAACATATTGTACAAATGTGTTTTGTTAAGCATATATGTTGCTATGTAGCTCATGCAATTTTTAAATTCCCTTCCCAAAGCTCGCAGAGCCATTATCTGTTGCCTCACTTAGCTTGCAAAAAATTAGAGGGAACATTGGATGGGTGAATATGCTTAATTACTTGTGTATTAGGGCCACTTAAACTTTTCATAGCATGTCACAACAAAGTAGTAGACTTACAAACATATTTTCATGCTGTTTTATAAACGAAAATTGTCAAGTTAAAGAAAATGTCTGTTTATTTTTCAGGAGCTAGAATGGCCATTAGTGCTACTCGACATTTTGACAGCTACACAAGGCTGTTAAACCACTCAAGACATCCTAATATTAAGTTCCACACTCCGAATTATATTAGATTTAAGTGGCAATGGCAAGCTAAGGATAGGTGCATACGCTCTCCGGGATATACGAAAAAGGGGAAGAAATTGTTGTTTTGATTATGGCGTTAGAGATGGTGATATTCCCTGGTTAAAAGACAAAAAAGGTAAGGTATTTTGACTTTTAAAAATCATTTACTGTAATACATTTTTTTGGCTAATTCAGCTTTACATAAGAGTATTGAGAAAGATCGCGTCTGTACACGAGATCGTGCCTGTCACACAAAGTTGTGTCTGTCACACAAGATGGCGGCATTTATAATACGCTACTAAACAGGCATGAAACGTTTCCAAACTGGCCAGCAAAGAAAGATGTCTCTTGATTAGCTGCCAGCAATGAAATTGGTTCCGGCCAGAGTAAAGTGACAAGGTGTGAAAGCAGCCTACACTGTTACATAGGCAGGCAATATTGAAAAAGCATTACGACCAACCTAACGTAATAATATTTTCGACCGCCAAGTTCAATACAAACAGGCATTGAAAGCAATCGTAGGACCAATAACACCAGAATTTCTCCAAATTAATTTTTTTTTACTATTACGTCACATGAATGAATTGTATAAGGGTGCAGTCTGAGGAGCGCCGTACACAATGTAGACAATGCAAACTAACCCATTTATGATGGAGGCTTTATACAGAGGCGTATCTAGGGTGGGTGGAGGGGGGTCCAAAGTCCCCCAGACCCCAACTGGAGGAACCGCAAAAATCTTTTTTGCATTAAATATTAAGTACATTATCTCATGTCAAAATGCAGGGCCCCCGTAGAGGCTGGGCCCCAAATTTCTAGGTTTTTAAGCTTTCAAATTTCTTTCTTTTTAAACAGGACTGATATTCTCTGCGTCTGCGACCT
Organism: Bulinus truncatus; assembly: GCA_021962125.1. Lineage (NCBI taxonomy): Eukaryota > Metazoa > Mollusca > Gastropoda > Planorbidae > Bulinus > Bulinus truncatus. The sequence goes on along the minus strand of JAGDYQ010000161.1, from coordinate 1,079,093 downwards.
GAACTGGATTAATGGAATATTTTTTTTATTGAAGGTCAGCAAAGAGCTACACAACGATTCCCGGGACCCAGCTTGGGGGGGGGAGGGGGGCCAATTTTTGTTTTACATTAATTATAACGTACATTATCTCTTGTCAAAATACAGGGGCCCCCAAAGAGGTCAAGCCCACTGGCCCCAAATCAATAGGTTGGGCACTGCCGGGTTGGCAATATTTTCATTAAGAAAGTATAAATGAAACCAGCTGTGTTATGAGAGATCACCAACAACAAAGTAGCTACTTAACTCAAGGAAGGCAACTCTGTATGTCTTTACTGTCGGGACATGATTCTCTCCCTCGACACTTACCCCACAAGAGAGTGGTCAGCTGATAAAAAAAAAGTGGCAGCGCTAAGGCGGGATTAATCAGTAAGGTCACGTGTGCTAGAGCGGAGACCTTTACACTAAAAGTGAGCAGGTCGCGATAGAAAGAGATTTGTATACTTTGTTTTATTGGCTTGTATACCATTTTTTGAGTTACCATTCCATGCTCAGGACTGGTTCAACATAATATAAATATTGTACAAGTTTGACGTTGATTATTTACCTCACAATTGTGAGAAACTCTTTGTGGATTAACAGCGTATCAGTGGCAGATACTCTAGTACAACTAGTTTCATGGATTATCGCTAAATCCATGACACGTGGAAATGAAGAGTGCCAAATAAAGACAATATTGACATTTTCGATAAAATTAATATCAATGTTATCAAATAGAATTTTTTTTTAGTAGAAATGTCGAATTTTTTATTTTGCATACTTCAAAGATATATTTTTCTCAATAGTAAGATCAATTTTTAGATTAAAAACTTTATAGAAAAAATAATATTGGTTAATAAACAGTAAAATCATATTTGAACTAATCTCTGTGCCCTAAATACCCACACCACACTGCTGCAGAAACTAAGTCAAAATAATGACATTAATATAATTAAACTTTGTTAGTTATACCAGGACTAAGTCAAATAGGTATAACTCACGTTCATCACAAAATGGTGGTCTGCAATGTGTGACAGTTCCTTCAACACATTTGCCTGTCTCCGGATGACACAAAGTCTTACAGCCATGTGGACAGCGACTACTACAGTCTAGACCCCAGGTACCACCAACACATTCTAAATGGTTAAGAATGAAGACAATCACAGTTAGACGAAACCATTGTTGAACATAGACATATTCGGTTTGAATTAGAAAAAAACCTTTGATTAACATGAACAGTTTTGGTTAGAATCAGACAAAAGTATTGTTTAACACGAAATAAAGTCTTTAATGTCAACGTAATTGGAAGATGATCATTTGCTGATCATTACGACAACAGCCAATATATTTTATTTATATAGACATCGAAATATATATAACTCTTTCTAGTTTATTAGCGAAAATGAAATGACGATGAAAGACTATAATTATCTCTATGAAATAAAACGTACCTCCGAACGCAAAGACCTCACATAAAGTCAATATAGGCATGAAGTAAGTTGGTATTACGTTGGTTGCCATGATATTGATCCCACTGACAGACTTATTAACTGGATTTATAACACTGTAAATCGAAGAATTCGCACTTTGATCCGTATAGTTCCATATAGTTTTGTTGACTTGGTCAAGGAGTTTCAATTTAAAATTCTTAAGTCGATCACTGCAACAGTCATCTGAAATAGTTTGATAGAAATATCTTAAAGATTAAAGGCTTTGTAAGGGTTGATGATGTGTTATTATTAACAAAATGTTGAGGCGTGTGGTAGCGATGACCTTCCACTCCGATATTGTCATTCACTTCATTAAATTAACTCAACTCAAAAATGCTGATTCCATAACTTTTTATACGACATACTTTAAAATATAAACATATCATAACAATTCCAATGATGTCAAATTAGATGCATGTCTGTCATTACTTTTCTCAATAACCATATCAAGATGTTTTTTAATTATTGGGTCAAATTTTGACAAGAGTAATAATATTTCCAAGAAATTTCCATAATCGATTGTATCGTCGTTTAATGTATAGGCAGCATCATTTTTTTGACCGATAACTAAGACCACGTTTTCCAATCATTTTCAGAATCTCAATTACTCTTTCCAGCACTTGTCTCTTTTGTTGAACTTGTTTTCACCTTTTTTATTTTGCTGAGAGAATAAATTGCTATCAATGTCTCTTCCAATTACAGACATTATATAAGCTTCCTCGTGATATTTGCTGTTTTCAAATTTCTCTAATCTTTGATGCACATGTATCCAGGAATTCATTCCCGTTGTGAATGAGTTCATTTCGTCAGTCTTGCCATATGCAAAGCATACTATGCAAAACAAAGCTTTAGATTCTTTACAATATGACACCCAACTCCCACTGGTACCATTGCTTCTGAAAAATACTCGATGCGCATTTGTAAATGGTAGATCAGTTTCACTCGCACTTGGTTGTATTGGGTGAAATTTAAAAAAAAAAATATTGTAAAGTATTCTGTTGAGGACGTTTGAAATAGTAACTGGTGTTTGTATGATCGATAACTGAAGTATCATTTTCGGGATTTAGATCTGCCACTGCCTGCGTTGTTTTCATAAATATTGTGCTGTCAGTTAACTCCGTAACATTTTCTAAATGTAAGATGGGAATTAAGTTTGTTGGCACTACTGAATGTTGAATGTTGTCATCGCTTTGATTTGTGTCGGGTTGTGTACTTGAAGAAGGTGTTTGTTGAGAGACAGTGTCTTTAGTGGCTTCAAATATATCGACTAGATTTCGGCATTTAGCTCCATCTTACCAAGATTTTTACTTTCTTATCTCTTAATTTCTCCGCACCACCTTTCCATTTACGTTTTGAATTCATATCACTCATAACCGCAAAAATATTTTATTTAATTAATGCTAATTATAATAAACTAACAAATAAAAAATAATTTTTATCAAAGCAACCTCAGTGAAAGTAGAATGGAAGATGTAAATTTTAGCGTGGCGGTTAACCGTGAACATCCCTAGTACGGAGCTCTTTATTGACGTAAGAGTACGGCCGCTGTTGGTTTGGACATTATGGACCGCCATTTTGGTAGTAGCTCTGATATCACCGGATATTAGTTATTTATTATTATATCACCGGTCCTGGCGGCCCACCGGCAATCTTCCCGGTTTACCGGTGGCCCAGTCCACCCCTGCCCACGCTACGGGCCTGGTTGCAAGGAGCATATTTTGTTAAAAATTACAAGTATATAAGTAAATATGAACAATTCCAAGAGTTGAATAGGATGTCTGCATTAAAGGTTATCTTAGTTTATGTTTACGTTCGTCTTCATATCCAGTCTATTCATATACTATTATTCTTTTATAAAATCTTAGAAAGAATCAAATCTTTATCTCTCAGATTCTATAAACTACTAATTGAACCTGTTTATGTATTTCTCTTCAACTGCACCATTTTCAACTGTGCAATGTCCAAGGAGGCACGAAGGGAGACATCTTTAGGTGACATCATATATCTTACATGCATCTCTATTTATCAATCGATACAAAAAATTGTAAGTCGTATTACCTCGGTTATATATCACTACTCTGCTAATCATTTTCGGACTGTCCAAAACTAAAGTCCAGCTTGGATTCGCGTTATATACTTGTGTATCAGTGTGTGAACAGCTCTTATGGTCTAAAGCTGAGTCCGTGTTCCCATCTACAGCCAAAGAGGAGGCATAAACATTATTCCAACTTGAACTACCTGTCTGTTCTGTCTTTTGACCAAATGCAAAATTGCGACCTTTTTAAGAAAAGATAATAAAAAGCAAAATGAAATAAAAAAATTAGAAAATTTACTTTTTTTTTTTACGTTAAATAAATTCCATCAGTAAATTACCTCCACTGATATAAAGTGAACACAAAATTTGGACTCTGAGCCCTGAGATTGTGACCTCTTTAACTGGTTCATTTACGTCACATCTGTAGTCAGTAGTCACAGCGTCAACAATATATTTTTGTTGATTGTTACAGGTCAACTCGACATTGTTTTTTGTGGTAAATGAAAACGTCAATGGCCACTGTTTAATTGACTGGTATTCTATCCCTAGAGAATGTAAAATAATGTAAGAATAAAAATTATGTTATCAATATCTGATTTAGAAAACAAAGAAATTTATTTTGTTATAGAAACGTATGTGAAATGGCAAGTGCTAAAACAATATCGGCGATACGGTTATAAACTGCAATATTTGTTTCTAAAACATGATCGGCGTTTCGTTTATGAATTGCAATATTTGTTCCTAAAACGGTATCGGCGATTCGATTATAAATTGCATTAGTAGTTTCTTAAACTGTAAAGGTGATAGTCGTAACGAATACACAAGTTATAAAGTACAAACTCACACAATAACGATAATAAATTCTGTTTTTAGATTACGGAATATTTTTGTTTATTAATGCCCTACATAATGTAATTATCCATTGTGTTTGGCAATATCGGTTGCAAATTGTTGGAGAATATATTGTACAGATTTCGCCCCGGCTTTCTTTAGATAAGCTCCATCAATTATGATATAGTTAAAAACATAAGTATGATTTAACACTTGCTTTCGTAATCGTATACCAGGGTGTGAAACACAAATATTACAGCTATGTATTTGATGTCAATCTTCCCTCCCCTTCGCATCCCCATTAGAACCTGGATTGTGAAAATGAACATTCCGCCAAGTGATAATCTTATCATTGAACAACTATCCATGGTACAGTACTTCAATTGTACAATGCATCCATACCCACAGTACAGTGTATTTACACTTACAGTACAGTTTATAAACACCTATGGTACAGTGTATCAACTCATATGGTACAATGTCTCCCAGCCATGGTACAGTGAGCCCACACCCTTGGTACAATGTCTCCCAGCCATGGTACAGTGTATCCAGTCATATGGTACAATGTCTCCCAGCCATGGTATAGTAAGCCCACACCCATGGTACGGTGTATTCACAACCATAATACAGTGTATCCATCGCTTCTTCTTAGCCGACAACTCCTTACTCAAACTTGGATAACCAGGATGTTATTCTACAATCTGTTTGACTACATCGCTTGTAAATTACTGGCATACCACAGCGTAGGTTGCGGGTTGTGCGGTGGCCTCAAAAAAGTAATCGGCCTATCTACACCACTTTATTAAAAATATGACACCTTGAGAATCTATTGCTGATACGATTTTATAATTCACGATTTGAATTATGTATTTAAATTAACTATATCTCTTTAACATTGATTCTCATAATTGTTTCAAATAAAATAATAACTTCATATCTGCATTTTAGAAAAATCTCGTTTACGCAGACTTCAAATAGAGTAAGACACACTGATGTTGAACAGTAGTAAAACCATTAGCCGCTTCTACTTTTACATTTTTAATGAAAATATAAACATGTATGTTTTATATGTAATATGTAATGGGACTTTGAGTTAGAAGTTAATGGTATAATCTGTAAGTTCAAGGTATAATCTGTAAGTTCATGGTATAATCTGTAAGCTCTTAAATAATGTTTTGTACAGAAGTGTAGCTAGTTTGATACATTTTGTGTATAAGGTTTTTGTAATGTAATATTTTGTAATGCACTGTTCTACAATGTTCTGATTTATGTTGTAGTGTTATCTGTTGTAGTGTTCTATATTTTAGTGCTATATGTTGTAGTGTTATATAAAGCACTGTTTTAAAAATTAGTGTTCTATAGTGGGTTGTTCTATAATGCATTGTGCTATAATGCACTGTTCCAAAATGTACTAACTGCAGTGCGGCAATCAAATAACTTGTTTATGACCACGCCTGCAATATTTTGTTAAATTTTTCCTGTTTTCCCCGCAGTTAACATTTCATTGTTGCAGATCATTGAGTTGCTTTAACCTTATGTGGTCAACTTCACTGCCTATGACACAACACAATGTGGTCAACTTCACTGCCTATGACACAACCCAATGTGGTCAACTTCACTGCCTATGACACAACCCAATGTGGTCAACTTCACTGCTTATGACACATAACTTAAATGTCAATAGGACTATCTCAAATATTGCTTGTATTGTTGTCTGCTAAAAATACATATAAATAAAAATATAACACACGTATATTTCTCAAAATGACGAAAAATTCATTTGCACTCTTAAGAAAATGAAAATCTTTTTTTTTTCCTGGCCAATCAAGATCACATAAAACGTAAATATAAAAAAAAAAATAGAAAAAAAAACCAAATTGAACTAGTTAACACCATCCTTTCTTTTTTTAACCCGAATCCATGCGACTGGATAGATCTGGTTCCAGCTGACTTTGATGGACTGAGATTGACTATTCGTGTTGCATGTTGTGTCATCTCCGTCAATGTACACGGTCTCCGACTGGGATGGTGGGACGGTTGTAACTGTGGCCCCAGGGATTGTCGCTAGATCCTCTGAAAATGTAGCATGCAACAGGACATTGAAAACGATTATGTTAAATTAGGATTTAATTGAACTCATTTCTGTCGACGCATGTTAATACTGAAACCAACAATGCTGACGACTCGACGAATGATTAAGTTGGTATCGGGAATTATGTTGTGCGTCCTTGCGAATGTCTTAACTCCGCAGCAAATAGCAAAGTACTAAAGCTGAACCGTAAAAACAATGAAATGATGGGGAACCAAAACCGTAAAGAACAATGAAATGATGGGGAACCAAAACCGTAAAAACAATACATACATTTGTTCTTTTTTACTAAGAATACTCAGTATTACGAAAATCAAAAAGGGAGTTCACATATAACGAAAGTTTAGGAAATACCGGTATTATAGATGATATAGTTAAGTGACATAGAAGAGAAATAATAGTTTTAAATAAAATTATTCAATACTGTACAACATCTCTTTTTATATGCGATAAATTAAAGTCATTTCCTATATGCGGGTCTTCTAATCTTGTAACTCTATTTCTAGTTCAGTGATAAGACTCAAAGTTAGGTCACATGTAACTACTACATGACAATACACGATTTGGATAATCCGAGTCAATGAATGAACACATTGAAGAATTACATAGCTGAACTATTCTATTGTGTTATTGTATAGTCATACTTAATAACAAATGATATAAATGATGTTCAAATATTTACTTACGATATTGACAACTCTGACCAAACCAGCCCTTGTCACATTTTACTGGACACTGTCCACCAATATAATCGCATTGTGCATTTAGGTCACAATGACATTGGAATTGAAAAGTATATCCAAACCTTCCTTTAGGGGCATTAACTGCCGACAGGAATAAAATTAATACAATTTATGGTACATGTGTACTACAACATGTGTTTCTATCTATAACTATCTAGGAAATGTACTTCGCTAGCCTTAGTTAAAGGAAATTATGTTAAATAAAAAATTACTTCTTAAACTTCCTTCACAGATCATAAAGACGTAGATAAGAAAAAATAAATTCGTTGATTGAGCAATGAGTCCCATTTGATATATGTACAGTTACCTCACAATGATATATCTGTACAGTCACCTCACAATGATATATCTGTACAGTTACCTCGCAATCACTGTGAAAAATGTAGGATACATTTTATTATTTGGTAGAGTGTGGCTTGAATGACTACTAGACTAGACATCTATATGTATTCCGATGTCATGTGATAAATATTTCTCTAAAACTGTAAAACATTATGTCTGTAATTTAATGAAGGCAATGTAAATAGATCGTGATATTTATTTCCACTGTACACAAACAGTGAATGTAGGTAGTAGCATCGTTGAATATTAGTTTCACTGTACAGTAGCTGTACACAAACAGTGAATGTAGGTAGTAGCATCGTTGACACTGTACACAAACAGTGAATGTATGTAGTAGCATCGTTGACGATTAGTTACACTGTACACAAACAGTGAATGTAGGTAGTAGCATCGTTGACGATAGTTACACTGTACACAAACAGTGAATGTAGGTAGTAGCATCATTGAAGATTGTTTTGGCTGTTGTTTTTTTAGGTCAATTGTTGAAGGATGCCTACGGCTTAAGAATTTGACTCAAGTATGCCTACGGCTTTAGGATAAGGCTCAGTAATGTCTACGGCTTAGGGATGAGGTTCAAGAAGGTCTAAAGTTTAAACATCCACATAGTTGTAGTGGCCTTGAATAAAATGATTGAAAGTAAAAAACGTGTTACAATCGTATCACAGTTATATTACTATATTAAGTACTAGTATTTACAATGTTTGTAAGTTGCCATATTTAAAGAATGTGTCAATTTTACTGTGTTGGGGTGAAATCGATTTACAAAGTGACTAAAGATCAAATCTAACTCGACTGTTTGTTTCTAGAATTCCGAATAATAATTGTTGATCAAAAATGGATATGTGGTTAGGGTTATTTTTTTAAAAACTAATAAAATTCGGTTATATCAACAGTAATATTCTTTGTGATTAGAAGATAATTGTATAACATAGTTTCATCTGAATTTGTATAACTCGTTAAGTTTAAGAATGGGATGTTTATCACTTAACGATAGACAACCATTAATGATGCGTTATAGAAGATCTATCTTCCCCCTCCCCTACTAGTATCAAGTACCATTTGAGCCCGTGTCGACAGTCGCATAGATACCCCTAATGACGATACGTCCACGGGTTATTTCAAAGCAGTTTAAAGTTCTGGCACCTGTATTTTGCCAAAGTTAGTCAAGAATCATGGAGTTGTCACTGTTGGTGATTTAAAAAACGTATCTAACTGCAAAACTATCGTATCGATTTTTTGTCCTTCTGGGAGACGTGAAAATTAGTCCGACTAATAAAGACTCAAAATGATTTTCTTATTAATATACAAGTAGTAGTATCAGTGAAGTATTTAATTTAATTCAAATGTTTTATTAATATACAAGTAGTAGTATCAGTGAAGTATTTAATTTAATTCAAATCTTTTATTAATATACAAGTAGTAGTATCAGTGAAGTATTTAATTTAATTCAAATCTTTTATTAATATACACGTAGTAGTATCAGTGAAGTATTTAATTTAATTCAAATCTTTTATTAATATACAAGTAGTAGTATCAGTGAAGTATTTAACTTAATTCAAATCTTTTATTAATATACAAGTAGTAGTATCAGTGAAGTATTTAATTTAATTCAAATCTTTTATTAATATACACGTAGTAGTATCAGTGAAGTATTTAATTTAATTCAAATCTTTTATTAATATACAAGTAGTAGTATCAGTGAAGTATTTAACTTAATTCAAATCTTTTATTAATATACAAGTAGTAGTATCAGTGAAGTATTTAATTTAATTCAAATCTTTTATTAATATACACGTAGTAGTATCAGTGAAGTATTTAATTTAATTCAAGTCTTTTTTTTTAAATATGGGTTCTTTTTAAACTAATATACTACCATAAAGAAAGGTTAGTGTCAGCAATAATAACATATAGTAATAAGTTGAGAAAAAATTACAATAATAATACATACTTTCTATTGCAAAAACAGAGACAAGACATATCAAAAGTTGTAGAATGTCCGCATTTCGACTTACATTACCTAACAACGACATAAAGTCACGTGACACGTTACTAGGATGCTAATTGCTTAATTGCAAGGAGAATTATAACTATATAACCCACTGAAAGATTTATATCAGCAAACAAGATGAAACTATCTAAAAACTTTGGAAAGGAAAAATATTTAGGAAAATGTATAGGCCAGTAATGGCTAATAACGAGTGGAGAAGTAGAACAAATTCATATACGAACTTAAATAATAACCAAATACTACAGGTGGGTAAGGCATACAGAAAGAATGGAAAACAACAGAGGTCCAAATGCTATATATAAAGCAACACCCAATGAAAAAAGGCCTAAGGGCAGACCAAGAAGCAGATGGTTAGAGGAAGTGGAGAAAGTCCTTTAATCCGTATGAATGAGAGAGTGGAGGAAGAAGACCGTGGATCGAGAACAGAGGAGAAGAGTAGCTTGGCAGGCCAAGGCCCTAATTGGGCTGTACAGCGAAAATGAAGAAGAAGAAAATAATATATGTGACGGAAAAAATAGTTTACAATTAGGTCAAGTTGAAAAACTATTAAAAAATCTCACTATAAACTTATAAACAGACATTATCGTTAGGGTGATAATTTCTTTTTTTTTTTTAAACAGACGAAAATTTTTTATCAGCATTTGGTATCTGGGCCAGGGCTATTCCTCTTGAAAGTATTTACGTCGTAAGAGACAAAGTTTTGTTGTTTGTAATAAATCTGTTAATAAAGTTATGAAACTGTATGTCATAACTCTGTTATTAAAGTTAAGACACTGTGTGTCATAAATCTGTTAGTCAAGTTATGCAATTTTGTTTTATCTACATATTTATTTTTCATTTATCTTTGCGTTGTATTGACGTGACATTTTTTTTTTTTTGGTTTCGGCTTTACAAACAATTGATTCATATGCTGGTGGGTTTTAAAATTAATTGCTATAAATAACAGGGCCATTTTGTGTTTTATTTCTGAAAATCAATTAATACTAAAGTGTCTACAGGTGTGACCTAATGGTGCAGCTAGTGGTTCTACCAAAGGTTGTAGGCAAAACTCAATGAGAAATATTTTATTTTTTTGACTTAACAACTTTTTTTTTTTCCACAAAATCATTTAACATGTACTAAGATGGGACTTATTTTTCTGTTCTATCTAAATAAAATCAAAGCGACTCGAATCTATTTCATAGCAGACTACCGCATGGCACCCCTAGAGGCCAGACCCCTCAGGCCAGACTCCGTCATGCCAGACTCTGTCAATTATTTTATATAAACTATTTTAATAAACAAACAAGTGTCGAGTTGTAAGAATTTTAAACTTGTAAATCACCGCAGTAAAAAAAAACAACAATTTTCCATCCTCAATTCCAACCAACAATTAACTTCCTTGTTTCATGGCATAAGTTGTTATCAAATACACATCGAAATAGTTGACTTTTAATTTTTTATTATTTTTTATTTGATTTTTATCTCATTTTATATCACACAAGTGTTTTTTTTTTTAAGTTTTGTCTTAATTTAAAGCCAGACTTTATTTCATTCTGTTACTATATAAGTTAAAAATGAAATACTTCGTTGAAGAGTACTTGAAGCTATTATAATATATTAAAATGCATTCTTAGCAGCACAAGTACATTTTTAGTGCATTATCTTCTTTTTTGTTTTTTTACAAAGTTATGTAAACATAGCCCAATATAAAACTGTAGTAGTGTCCACTAGTCCAGGAAGATTGACCAAAAGTGTATGGTACAAAATGTAAACAAAGCTTAGTAAACATAGCCCAATAAAAAACTGTAGTAGCGTCCACTGGTCCAGGACGACTGACCCAAAGTGTATGGTACCAAACGTAAACAAAGCTTAGTAAACATAGCCCAATACTAAACTGTAGTAGCGTCCACTGGTGTGTGACGATGGACCCAAAGTGTATGGTACCAAACATAAACAAAGCTTAGTAAACATAGCCCAATACAAAACTGTAGTAGCGTCCACTGGTCCAGGACGACTGACCCAAATGTATGGTACCAAACGTAAACAAAGCTTAGTAAACATAGCCCAATAAAAAACTGTAGTAGCGTCCACTGGTGTGTGAAGATTGACCCAAAGTGTATGGTACCAAATGTAAACAAAGCTTAGTAAACATAGCCCAATATAAAACAGTTGTAGCGTCCACTTGTGCACGAAGATTGACAATCGTAATAATATTATGGATTCTATCATTAATTCAAGAGAAATACTATCATAAGAGAAAAGCGGCTAGATGAATGGATAGTTGGAGGCACTTATATCAAGTAAAGAAAAAAGCCACTTGTGTAGTATCACTTATATGATATGTAAAACCCTTGTGATATTCAGTAAGAATTCAGAAACGTTTGTTGTATAAATAAATACGTCCCAAAAATTGCTTAAGTCTTGTGTTGTTTTTAAAATTCCATGTAATGATGAGATATTGATATCAAAGATCATTTTAACCACATATGGACTGGTTTTTGCTGTACCCTTCTTTCATTCCAACCACAGCTGAAAGAGAATTGGCCATGGAGGCACAACGGGAGGAATATGCGGATAGATAGATAAACAAAAATCTATAAGCTCTCTATTTGTATTCAGTTGTTTTTTTCTGTCTTTTTTTTACAATTCATGCTACAAAATATACTTAATAAATTAAAGGTAAACTTCAAATTATAAAAGGCTAGTGAAATGCTTCATTCTGAAATGAGTAGTAAATATATTGATGCACATGTTATGTATAAGGTTTAGGACTGTTCTTGAAAACCATAAACCGCAAAAAGGAAATTTGAAAACCATCTTAGGTATATTAGTCCAGAGGTGCATTTTCTTCGTTGTTTTCTGAAAATGTTTCTCCAGATGACAGACGTAGCATTGCTGAAGCGATGCTGAATACTAGGGATGATTTGACGGATCAAGTGTTAAAATTGAATGATTGAACTAGCTTGGAGACAAAAGAACTGCTTCACTTTGTAGTTACCTCATCTCTATCTTCAATGCCTTCAGTCGGTATTGATACCAGCTTTGTTGAAGTTGTTTCAGTATCCTGGGATTAATTGCCGTTATTTGCTGAAGCTAAGTTTATTGTTGATGCGTTTAAGGTCGTCAATGATGTAGATGGTCAGTTGCACTGATGTCATCCTTTAATTAGTCAATCAGTAAAACGGAATCTGAAATGCTGAGATTGCTGCAAGTTGTAGAAGATCACAGACAGAGAGCGCCACATTTGAAGAAAAGAAAACTGAAACTCTGTAGGAAGAGTTCAACTGACAATTATTAGTAACGAGTACTCGTTTATGTTTATAATACAATATATACACGAATGAACAAGACTGTTGCATATCATTATATTTTATGTTATTTAATATTTCAATATTTCTAATGCGCTGTTATTAATGTTAAATGTTTATATTAAAAGAATTCACGTCATTAAAGAAGATACTATAAATTTTAGTCTCGATGAGCAACCTCTAAATGTAATTCAATTTCAATAAAATTTGGCACGAAAGTATAGAAATATAAAAGGAAACAATGTACCAACAATGCAATACAATATTGCAAAAAAATATTTTTGAATCACCCTATCACCAGAAACTTGTGATTAAACAATGTTTTCATTGTGAAACTACAGTCTCATTCATGTCATCTGATCAGTCTTGTGATTAAACAATGTTTGCACGTGAAACTACTGTCTCATTCATGTCATCTGATCAGTCTTGTGATTAAACAATGTTTGCACGTGAAACTACTGTCTCATTCATGTCATCTGATCAGTCTTGTGATTAAACAATGTTTGCACATGAAACTACTGTCTCATTCATGTCATCTGATCAGTCTTGTGATTAAACAATGTTTGCACATGAAACTACTGTCTCATTCATGTCATCTGATCAGTCTTGTGATTAAACAATGTTTGCACGTGAAACTACTGTCTCATTCATGTCATCTGATCAGTCTTGTGATTAAACAATGTTTGCACGTGAAACTACTGTCTCATTCATGTCATCTGATCAGTCTTGTGATTAAACAATGTTTGCACGTGAAACTACTGTCTCATGTCATATATTCGACCGAGGGCTACCGGTTTCTAATTACATTTTAAACTGTGGTCCTTACATTTTTAACTTATGTAAATAGTTTCATTTTTGAACTATTTAAGTGGTTATATTTTTAAAGCTGTGTAAGTGGTTAATGTTTTTAAGCTATGTACATAGTTGCATTTTTGAACTATGTAAGTGGTTACATTTTTAAAGCTATTGAAGAGATTAAATTTTTAAAGCTATGTAAGTGGTTACATTTTTAGCTATTGATAGTTGTTATGGTTTTTAACTATGTAAATGAGTACTTTTTTCTTTCACATTTCAGCTTGTGATTCAAATTACTACGGAAGAAACTGTGCCATCCCAGGTTCCCGTAATTGTAAAGACCAGCGATGTAACAAAGAGACTGTAACGGGTAGCCAGTGTTATCCTGGTTATATGGGCGATAACTGAAACTCAAGTAAACATGATGTTTAAAAACCCAAGTTTTACATTGCTCTTTCGGCGCCCCTTCCTAAGTCGGCGCCCTGTTTGGCCGCTCAACCCGCAGTACCCATCCTACACAACCCGCAGTACCCTTCATACACAACCCGCAGTACCCTTCCTACACAACCCGCAGTACCCTTTATACACAACCCGCAGTACCCTCCCTACACGCCCCGCAGTACCCTTCCTACACAACCCACAGTAGCCTTCCTACACAACCCACAGTAGCCTTCCTACTCAACCCGCAGTACCCTTCCTACACAGCCTGCAGTACCCTTATTACACAACCCGCAGTACCCTTCCTACACAACCCGCAGTACCCTTCCTACACAACTCGCAGTACCCTTCCTACACAACCCGCAGTACCCTTCCTACACAACCCGCAGTACCATGCCTACACAACCCGCAGTACCATTCATACACAACCCGCAGTACCCTGCCTACACAACCCGTAGTACCCTGCCTACACAACTCGCAGTACCCTTCCTACACAACCCGCAGTACCCTTCCTACACAACCCGCATTACCCTTCCTACACAACCCGCAGTACCCTTCCTACACAACCCGCAGTACCATTCATACACAACCCGCAATACCCTGCCTACACAACCCGCAGTACCCTTCATACACAACCCACAGTACCCTTCATACACAACCCGCAGTACCCTTCCTACACTACTCAATATAACAGGCCTGCGTTTGTATGTAACTCCTCGTTTATTCATACAATTGTAGCCTGCGAGAACTGGTTACATACATGTTCCATGCAATGTAGGGATCAGATTTATAATGGCTGATGTGTTGAATGCTATACTAGTTAATGGGCGATTTCTGTAATACAGATATGTGATAAGAAATCTTGTTAGCTGAACAAATTTAATTAAATTAATAATGGTACTCTGCTCCATCAAGAGACACCTTAAATATACAACTTCCGTTAAAAATGATGAAAGCAAGTTTACGTAAATTACTTTCAGAATGTAACTTTGGAACATGGGGCACACGATGTTATACATAATGCAGTCAATATTGTTTCAATCAAAGCTATGATGGAAGAACGGGTATGTGTAAATAAGGGTGTATTGAAGGGCTGCAGTCTCAATACTGTACTGAAGGGCTGCAGTCTCAATACTGTACTGAAGGGCTGCAGTCTCAATACTGTACTGAAGGGCTGCAGTCTCAATACTGTACTGAAGGGCTGCAGTCTCAATACTGTATTGAAGGGCTGCAGTCTCAATACTGTACTGAAGGGCTGCAGTCTCAATACTGTATTGAATGGCTGCAGTCTCAATACTATAATCAATATAAGTGCACGAAAGAAAAGAAATATGAAAAAAAAACGAAATGTATTATGTCATTATGTCATGAGGTCATGTTTTTAAGCATCACACCAAAACTTTGTTTTATCGGGCGTGTGTATGTGTTTGAAGCCCATAAAAAGATAATATGGGGGCACCACGGGAGATATATAAAAATGACCAGAAATATCCATTGGTCCTCTGCGAAGATCAAACCAGGGACCTTCAGATTGACAGTAAAGCGTTTCACTGCACGACCATCCTTCTTTTGTTGTATCTGGTAACATCACACCTTGATATTGTTGTAGCTAATAAATCATACCTAAACATTACTGTATCTGGAAACATCACATGCAAACATTGTTCTAGCTAATAAATCACACCGACACACCTAGCTATAAGATCTTTTTTGACATAATGAGCTATTAGAATGTTTTCATAGAACTAAATGCAATAGCGAAATACGAAACGTTTTCATTCCATTAATGCATTCTTTAAATTATTGGCTTTAACCGGCCTATTTAATTTTCTCAATATAAATCTAGCAGGACTTCACTGCTTAAAGATTTTTAAATTAAGAATTTATCTTCATGAAAATGTACAACCTATGAAACATGTATTACTTTAATTAACATTTTGATAATGATCCCCATTGACTTAAGACTAAAGCCAATAAAGGATAATTAAAGAACACAAACATGAATATACTATTAAAAGATTGATTGTAAAAAAAATATAACGTAGCTATGGAAAATATTTTATACTGGATGTTATAATTCATGAATTGATTCGTACTGAATGACATTAGTTATTCTATTTTTCAGAGAACGATCTAATCGCAAAAAAAAAAAAATATTCAGCCAAAGTCTTTTGGTATTGGTGTCGGTGCAGGTTTCGGTGCAGGTTTCGGTGCAGGTTTCGGTGCAGGTTTCGGTGCAGGTTTCGGCATATTCCTAGCACTGATGGCCTGTGTTTTTTGTGATTTTGTATCGATGACTTCTAGGGGGCGGCCCAGTGGCGTAACTAGGTTGGTGGAGGGGGGTCCAAATTCGAAAGTACCCCGGGCCCCCGCTTGAGGGGGGTCTCCAAAATGGTTTCCAAAATTTTTATTTTAACACTAAATATTAAATACTAGATGTACCCGCCACGCGCTGCCGTGACTAAGCCTACTGTAGAAACCACAGTCGGTAATGTTTTTATAACACACTTAGGAATGGCCGGACAAATGTTGTGATAAGCTAATTATCTACTGTCTGGTTTCGTATACATGGCGCCAAACTTCTACATGTGCTTGGTTAATATTACAAAGAATCAGTGTCCAAACGTTTCTAGGTTGAGCATTGTATTTACAAGAATATAGGTTAAATATTGTATTTTCAAGAATATAGATCATTGGGTCAGGGATAAGTTAATTAATTAGGAGGAGAACGGAGGAGAACAGAGAGATACATACATGCAGTTCGACAAAAATAGGCAGCACACAGGATAGAGTAGTGATGTTTCGGTGAATATGTATCTTACAGTGTATAGTTTCATTCCACCTATTTTTTAAAATTATATTTTGTGTAATCGTCAAATAAAGTATATGAATCGGACTTGGCAGTTTATATCATTTATTTGTGATGTATGTGAATGAGTACACGCTTAGATAAAATGTCAATCGCTACCAGAGAAGAGAAGACAGAGACAGATCATCACAAAAACTCACAATGCATAACTAATAATACAAGTAGTTATGACACCTACTTTAATGTAAAAGTAAGCATTGAGAAAAATTTCGTTTCTAATTCAGTTTATTAATTTACTGCAATTTTGTGCGTAAATTTCAAGGCAATCGGTGAAGAACTTTAGAAGTTATTAGCTAGGCGTGAATCCTATTTGCATTTTTATTTATATAGATAAAGCCACCGCCATGTGATCTTGTTATTCACGTTGTTATACAAGTTAGTGCAGTGGCGTCACTCGGAGGGTGGGGGGGGGGGGGCGCACCGGGTGACACCAAAATGAACAATTATAAATTTCATAGTTGAAAGAATTCGGCATAGTCAGTTTTATAACCGATCATTGTCAAAAACATGATCAGTAGCACAGGGTGTCACCTTTGCGCAGTAGCACAGGGTGCCATCAAGCAGAGCTTCTGGTAAATGAATCTAATTCAAAGCTGCTCGGATCAATCTGGAGTTATTTGCAAACGCGCTAAAAAAAAAAGGGACGGATGTAGTCACGTGGTTTTATGAAATAGGAGACGTAGTTTAGAAACTTAGTTTAATTAAAGTAATATACATCTTTCTGAAATACAGTCAGTAATAGTATCGTTTTTATCGCTTAAATATTTTAAAGTAAACTCTCTAAAGCCAAGACCGTCTAGTGCAGAAAAAATCGAAGTTTGTACCATTGTTCATGTTGGAAGTCTTGGGGGAGAGGGGTGACACCGTAGGGGCGGTAATCAGGCAATCCATTTAGAACAAGGTTTTGACTTACCGAATCTGCTAAGCAATGATAAGCACAATTATTTAACTGGCTATGGGGTGAGAAAAACGAAAGATAGACCTTATGAAACTATTTGATAATCTTTTAGTTCATGATATAAAACGTTGTTAAAAGAAATGCAACAGATGACAAAGAATCGTGTTAATTAGAGGAAAAAAATGTACGCTATCCAGATATTTTCTCATAAATATGTGTAATACTAATATGTGTAATACTAATATGTGTAATACTAATATGTGTAATACTAATATGTGTAATACTAATATGTGTAATACTAATATGTGTAATACTAATATGTGTAATACTAATATGTGTAATACTAATATGTGTAATACTAATATGTGTAATACTAATATGTGTAATACTAATGCAAAAGTTATTTTGTTGATACATACATTTATTATTTCCTTTTTTTGCGTGTTAATTAAAAACATGTTTTTTTGGAAAACATCTATTTATTCTATTAGACCAAAATCAGGTGTCGTCGTTCTAAAGCACACTATTCAATCACACATTAGTTTTATTAAATTAAACCTTTGATTTTTAGTTCAATTGAAAATACAAACAAGCTAATCTAACTATAGGTATCTATATCCTGATTCAATTAATACATATTTTATGTAACCAATAGTCAGTGTATTGAGGCGAGAAAAATATGCTCGAATGTATATTATGTATTTTTGCGTCTGTGTATGTAAGGAAAATTACTGAGGTGAAAATATCAACAAAAAAAGTAGATATTCCTTACTTCTCTTGAAATTTTTTTTTTATGAGAAACAAATTTCTTGATAAATTTTAACACAAATGTTTCCATTCTGAGCACGGACTTTCTTAGACCCAATAAACCAAATAAAATTGTCCTATGTCTATACAAAAACACGTACATCTTCGTGAATTCATTAAGTTGAGGTGTTTTTTTTTAGCAGGTTGGACATTGATAAATTGTATTTCATATTTGAATTCATACGTGGTATAAAAGAGGAGAGGCAATTTTCATCAACACGTTCTGTTAAAGTCTAATCTACACCATAAAACACAAAAAGTCGATCCAAGTATAAAACACATTTGTTAGTGAAAAAGTGCCACGCCCACATAGCTGCATAGTCCACTTTGAATTATTTTTTTAATTTTGTATAGATATAAGTGTAAACACAGTGCCGGTCTTAGATCTATTGACGCCCTCGGAAGAGACATACTTGGGATCCATAAATAAAGAAAACTTAACACCTATAGAAAATATATATGTAAATTATTCTCTATCGGGGACTTTCAAGAAACCCTCCATTATTCCTTCCCCTTCTCAAAGTCTGCCACTAATGGCACTAACGCCAAATTTAAAAACATATAT
This sequence comes from Bulinus truncatus, assembly GCA_021962125.1. NCBI lineage: Eukaryota > Metazoa > Mollusca > Gastropoda > Planorbidae > Bulinus > Bulinus truncatus. The sequence continues at coordinate 1,059,878 of JAGDYQ010000161.1, read as the reverse complement.
ATGCTAGTCTGTAAGCTATTTATCAAATATTTTTAAATCTCCATTTAGGTCTATATTTATTGCAATATTCTGTGAAAGAATGTAACAAAAACATAGAAATATTGTACAAACAGATAATGTATGTCTCCCTTTTCTGTTTATCAATGACAATAAATAGTTCAAGAGAACTTCCCTGATACACGAGCAGATTCTGTCGACTGTTGATATACCTTGATTACTTTAACAATCTCCTGTCACCATGGTAGACAGTGAGAGACAAGGATTCTCATATGAATGTCGAAAAGCGTTAATATCTCTCAAATTATCGTATGTATCGATCCGTATGTCGTGACTGTTGTCATGGTTACCATTGTTGATTGATTGTGAGATTCTTTTCTTCTTTTGGCAAACTATGAATGAAGATGATGACTATGATAATAATGATGACAGCGCTAACCGCCAACGCCCACATCTGATTCGAAATGTATTTCATTGGGCGAATCGTCAAGTTTCAATATATTATCAGACTGGTTTAGTTACACGGTAGCTATACAGGCGGCCCTCGACTTTCCTGAAAGTGTGTGCGAATGTTGAATGTTCAAAAGTAGAGGGAAATATTAATAACATAAACAGTACATAACCAACTAAATCACTTTCAAAATGGCGATCATGACATTACAAAAAAACGATTGCTTCGGGAAAAATAAGGGCGGAGAAAGACCGGGTATAGAACGAAAATTCCGCAGAACGGGAAGACGGAAACAGTCGGAATTTATTTCATTTAAAGAAAAACTTTTTTTATTAAGAAAAATAGAAATTAAATATGTTTGCAATTATTTGGCAGCACCAAATATAACGTATACAAATAATGAATTCAATGTAGTAGGCAAAACAGAGGTTTTGAGTGTTGATATTTTTAGTTTGTAGACGGATAAATAAATTTACATTTTATACACCCAGAATCTCTTATCAGGTAGGGAATGCTTCCCAGGGCTGCAGTGAAAGGAATCATAATAAATGTTTTCAATTATTATACAAGGGACAACGTTTGAAATTCCTTAATAACTGTATTCGAACTTTTTTCTGCACGTAGACAGATATAGTCAAACTTTACCGTACGTAGGTCATATAGTCAAACTGCCGCTCGTAGAAAGCTGTAGTTAAACTTTGCCGCACGTCGATAGCTGTAGTCAAACTTTGATGCACGTAGACAGCTTTAGTCAAACTTTGCCGCTCTTAGTACAGCTGTAGTTAGAATTCGCTGCACGTAGGTCATATAGTCAAACTTTGTTACAAGTAGACAGCTATAGTTAAACTTTGCCGCAAGTAGACGGATGACATCAAACTTTGCCGCACGTAGACGGATGTCATCAAACTTTGCCGCACGTAGACGGATGTCGTCAAACTTTGCCGCACGTAGACGGATGTCGTCAAACTTTGCCGCATGTAGACGGATGTCATGAAACTTTGCCGCACGTAGACGGATGTCATCAAACTTTGCCGCACGTAGACGGATGTCATCAAACTTTGCCGCACGTAGACGGATGTCGTCAAACTTTGCCGCACGTAGTACAGCTGTAGTCAAACTTTGCCGCTTGTAGTACAGCTGTAGTCAAACTTTGCCGTTTGTAGTACAGCTGTAGTTAGAATTTGCCGCGCATAGGTCATATAGTCAAACTTTGTCACACGTAGACAGCTGTAGTAAAACTTTACCGCACCTAGACAGATGTCGTCAAACATTTCCACACGTAGACAGCTGTAGTAAAACTTTACCGCACGTAGACAGATGTCGTCAAACATTTCCACACGTAGACAGCTGTAGTAAAACTTCGCCACAGTGAAGCCATATAGTCAAACTTTGCCGCACGTAAACAGCTGTTGTGAAATTTAGCAGAAAGGAGACAGCTGTTGTTTTACTTTGTCACACGTAAGGCTTATATTCAAACATCGCCGCACGTTGTACAGCTTTAGTCAAACTTTGGCACACGTAGGACAAGCTTTTATTCGTATTCTATGTTAACGCCTGGCAAATATCATACAGTCAAGCCTAATGTTAAATATTATACTGTCTACCTAGAATCTACCTGGAGTCTACCTGGAGTCTGGGACAACATAGACCTAAAGTGTGCCAACTGAAACTTACATGTGAATTACGTCACGGATCCGGTAAATAAGAAAAAATCAACCCGAGAAGGGAGGGAGGGATAACACAAACAGGGGGGAAGGGAGGGAATTACACATTACTCTGCATCTGATTGAAGGCATTGAGTAACTGCCCTTACATATATGTATATTACAGACTATGATGGCCAGAATATCTGGATGGCAAAACAAGGGGTGGGTGGGAGTGGAGGGGGGGTCAGTCGGCGTGGAACTCCAATAATAAGTATAAAAGCACATTCTACGGTTCCTATATGTGTGTTTACAGATTATAGGAACATAATGTTAGTATTTCCCATAAAAAACTGTACTAACCGTATCATTAAATTCTTTCGCGGGGGGGGGGGGGTCAAATAATAATATCAAAATTCTTCTCATGGAGAGAAATACAGATGATTTAAAATACTAATATTTTCACTTTTTATAGATAGCATATGACGTAGGTTATTCGACAGTGAGGGGGTATACATTGATTTTACTGAAACATTACAAGGAATTTATTTTTATAGTTTGAGAGAAAGAAAAAGACAACAGTTTTCTTTATGTAATTTTTTTTTAATTACTCTAAAAATCAGATTAACAACCTGTTGTACTTTAAATATATATTAAAATATTTGATTTAAAAAATATAAAGAAATTCAGCGTTCATGATGTCTTTCCTTCAAATGTCTTGATATTGTGACTTCTTTGTCTTGTCAGACTTATTAAAGTACCACTGAAAAAAAAATCGTGTCAATAAATTAATTGCAAATTATTAAATGCAATTTGGTTGGAACATGGAGTCAAAGTTGTTTAGTAGTTTAATGAAAACTTTCGTACATCTGATCCCAACACTACCCCACCCCTCTACAATACGTTCCAAACACTTATTCGCAGTTATCACAAGCGGTTGTCAGCGTACAGCACGTTTAAATGACCATGCGCTGGGAAGCCGAAAGCGGGCTGTGTTTTGAGAAATCACCCAAACGACCAACAATAAAGTAGCTACTCCAGGAAGGAAACTCTGCTTGTCTTTGCTTTCGGAACGTAATTCTCTCCCCTGAACACTTACCCCACAAGCGAGTGGTCAGCCGATCAGGAACAATTGACTGCGTGAAAGGGGGATTAATCAGTAAAGTCACGTGTGCTTATGCTGGAAAAGAAAAGAGTTGCATTAGACCTTTACGCTAAAACTGAACGGGCTGACAGAGATGGAGATTTAAATACTTTGTTGACTTGGATTTTAGCTTGTATTCTCATCAAGCCCGTAGCGTGCGGGGTAGGAGGTGGGTGGGCAGGGGGGCCGGCCCTCCCCTGCGTTTTGTCTGGCCCTCCTGCTTATTTGTTCTACTTGGTAAAATGAATTACCTGCCCCCCCCCCCCCCCCGCTATTGCCAGGCCCCTGCTGTAGAATGTCTGGCCCCTGCTGTAAAATGTTCAAGCTACGGGGCTGATTCTCATACCATTGTTTGAGCTACCACTCCATGCTCAGGACTCATTTGTACATACAATAAACATTTTGATGTAGCAAACAAGTTTACGGTGTTTTTTCACTTCACTGTTTTGTGGAACTGTTCGTGGCAGAGGAAAGTAAAGATACAGGCTTAACAGCTAGTCTGTGGCTCATACTCAAACTAATAGCGAACTTCAGAGATTATCGCTAAATCCACGATAACTAATAATAAAGAATGTCAAAACAAGGACGATTTTGATATTCTCGATAATATGATGGAAAATAATGCCAGAAATACAATTGTGTTTTATTATTTAATATTTTTTGTAGAAATATAGATTTTTTTTCTATGCTTACTTCAAAGGATTTTTTTTTATCAATGGAAGTAACAATTTTTAACTTGATACTTTTATTGGTAACACATATTTAAATCATATTTTGATTTAATCTCCGTGCCCACACCACACTGATGTAGAAACTAGGTCAAACTAATGACACTGTTATAAGTAATTATTGTTAGTTATACTGAGACTTAAACAAAGTCAAATAGGTATAACTCACGTTCATCACAAACTGGTGGTCTGCACTGAGTGACAGTCCCTTCAACACATTTGCCTGTCTCCGGATGACAAGATGTCTTACAGCCATCTGGACAGCGACCACTACAGTCTAGACCCCAGGTACCACCAACACATTCTAGATGGTTAGAAATGTTGAAAATTACCATTTGAAAAACGCATTGTTTTACATAGACATATTCTGTTAGAATTAGACAAAATTATTGTTTTACATAAAAATAGTAGTTAAAGTTAATGTATTGATGATTATATGTTAATCATTATGAGAAGAGCTAATATATGTTCTTGTAATCTGATATCACCAATAAAGACATAGTTAGAGAGAACATGATATCTACTATATGCAGATTGCACGGTAACCGATTTATCCAAATACATTAATTAACGTGAATATAAGAATAATCCAACAACTGAAGACTAGCAATAAAACTACAAGCTTTATAAGAGTTAAGCATTTTAAATAACCATTAAAAGATACATAACTTGTTTGAGCTTTTTGGCGAAATTGTTCACACGAAGTGGCCAGAAAAGATTATTATAAGTATTTCTATGAAATGAAACGTACCTCCGAACGCAAAAACCTCACATAGTGTTACTATAGGCATGGAGTCAATTGGTATTATATTGGTTGCCATGATCTTGCCACCACTGACTGACTTCTTCACGGGGTTTGTAAGACTGTAAATCAAAGAAGTCTCACTTTGGTCCGTATATTCCCATACAGTGTTGTTTACGTTGTCAAGGAGTTTCAATTTAAACTTTTTAAGTCTATCACTGCAACAGTCAGCTGAAAAAAAAACAGTTTGATAAAAATTACTTAAATCTAGTGGAAAGATTGTAGACATATTAATCAAAAAAGATTGTATGAAATTCTTCATATATGTATGATTATAGATGCATATTTTCCTTATATATTATCACTGTTGTAAGAAGAATTTTTTTAACATAATTAAAAAAAATATGTATAATTTCAATAGTTTATTCAGATGTCTTTATTAGCGACAATCTATATATCTTTCGATATGATAGGATAGGATAGTCGATAGTGAACTCAACTCAAATGCATAGGGTACAAGGATCAATCCCTGGTAAAGCCTAAAATATTCGCCGCTGACTTCTAGAAGAGATGGGCGCTGCACAGTCTATGAGCCCACATAAAGTGCCAAGTCTATGAGCCCACAGAAAGTGACAAGTCTATGAACCCACAGAAAGTGACAAGTCTATGAACCCACAGAAAGTGCCATGTCTATGAGCCCACAGAAAGTGACAAGTCTATGAACCCACAGAAAGTGACAAGTCTATGAACCCACAGAAAGTGCCATGTCTATGAGCCCACATAAAGTGCCAAGTCTATGAGCCCACAGAAAGTGACAAGTCTATGAACCCACAGAAAGTGCCATGTCTATGAGCCCACAGAAAGTGCCACGTCTATGAGCCCACAGAAAGTGACAAGTATATGAGCCCACAGAAAGTGACAAGTCTATGAGCCCACAGAAAGTGACAAGTCTATGAACCGACAGAAAGAACGTTTCGTTCCCCAACGACCACGTCGGTTAAGGGAATATTTAAAAAAAAAATCTACTCATCTTTCGTTATGTATGTATGCGTCTTTCTATTTAGCCGATTTACATGCTATTTTTTTGGGAATTCCCCGAATGGATGAAATGTTTATCTTTCATATCCTATAAACTACTAATTTGAACAGTTTTAGTACCCCCACCATTTTTGATTGTGCATGGTCATGGAAGCATAACGGGGGACATTTTTAATTGACATCATTTATGTTATAAGCATCTCTTTTTATTAAAAGATGCAGAAAAAGTATATCGTATTACCTCTGTTATATATCACTAATCTGTTAATCATTTTCGGACTGTCCAAAATTAAAGTCCAGCTTGGATTCGCATTATATACTTGTGTATCAGTGTGTGAACAGCTCTTATGGTCTAAAGCTGAGTCCGTGTTCCCATCTACAGCCCAGGAAGAGGAATAAACGACATTATTCCAATTTAAACTACCTGTCTGTTCTGTCTTTTGACCCAATGCAAAATTGCGACCTTTTTAAGAAAAAGATAATAAAAAAGCAAAATGAAATAAAAAAATTAGCGGATAGAGAAAATATAATTTTTTATTTTTGACGTTAAATAAATCCATCAGTAAATTACCTCCACTGATGTAAAGTGAACACAGAATTTGGACTCCGAGCCCTGAGATTGTGACGTCTTTAACTGGTTCATTCACGTCACATATGTAGTCGGTGGTCACAGCGTCAACAATATATTTCTGTTGATTGTTACAGGTCAACTTGACATTGTTATTTGTGGTGAATGAAAACGTCAATGGCCATTTTGTATCTGACTGGTATTCTATCGCTAGAAAAAAATATGTTATAAAAAATTATGATTTAACATAAAAATGTTTAATTCTTTATAGAAACTTTTAGCGAAATATCTGTAATGACCAGTGTTAAAAGTATATCGGCAATTCGGTTATAAATTTCCTTATTTTTTTCTAAAATCGTAACGGTGGTTGGCAGAACGGATACGCAATTTATAAAGATCAAACTCACAAATGACACATATAAAGATAAAAAAAAATTCCGTTTTAGATTACGTAAGATAATTTTTTATATATGTACCACGTAATGTAATTATTCATTGTGTCGGGCTATATCTGCTGCAAATTACTGGAGGTAATATTATAAAAATTTGGTCCCATTTTAATTAGATAGTTAGCTCCATCAATTATGATCTGGTTATTATCATAGGGACGACGTAATACTAGCTTTCTTGATCATAGACCAGTTGTTGGACACAAATCTTATAGCTAGAATCATATCTATTTATTGTTAATCCTTCCCCCCCCCCCTCTTCCAACCCTCAATCATACTTGAAAAAAAAACCTTGGCCCAGGTGTGGAAAAAACCATTGACCAAACTATCTAGCGCGGCCATGCTGCAAGGCGTTCATTGCTTTTTTTTGTCAGACCGCAACTTACTAAAACATAGATGTCAAAAGTTTGATTATAAAATGTGTTTGGCTGACTATATCGGTTGTAAATTACTGGCGCACAGTGGCGTAGGTTGCTGGGGGTTCGGGCGCTGTTAAAAAAGAAAGGCGTAGCTATTATTTTTTTATTTGCAGGGGCGCAGTTGGTTTAATCATTGTGTGTGTGTGGCTGTTTAAAATGTAGTGTTTTATATTGTTCAATACTGCAGTGCCCTGTAATGTAGTGCTATATAATGCAGGGTGCTACAATGTAGTGTTCTATAATGCTTCATCTTCAATGAACCTCTTTTATGGCTACGCCTGCAATAATTTGCTTAATTTTTCATGTTTTTTTTCCCACAGTTAATATACAAAATTATTGTTTTAGTACAATAATATTGTTAAGTGTTTTTTTTACCCAAGGTGGTCAATTTCACTGCCTATGACACAACCCAATGAGGTCAACTTCACTTCCTATGACACAACCCAATGAGGTCAACTTCACTGCCTATGACACAACCCAATGTGGTCAATTTCACTGCCTATGACACAGTACTTAAATGTCAATAGGTCTTTCTCAAAACTGCTTGTATTATTTGTCTGCTCAAAATGCATAGATAAAAATATCACACGTGTAATACTCAAATTGACGAAAAAGAAAACTGCAGCCTTAAGAAAAAAATGTCTGATTTTTTTCTGGCCAAGCCAGATGACATACATGATCACAAGACAGATGACATACATGATGAAAAGACAGATGACATACATGATGACAAGACAGATGACTTACATGATCACAAGACAGATGACATACATGATGACAAGACAGATGACATACACGATCATAAGCCAGATGACATACATGATAACAAGACAGATGACATACATGATCACAAGACAGATACATATCAAAAACATAAAAAAACATAATTTAGCGCCCCTTTGTGAGTAGCGCCCGGGGCATTGTGATCCCCCCTTGCCCCCCCTCGGTACGCCTCTGTCAATTAGAACATACCATCCTTTTTCTTTTGAACCCGAATCCACGTGACCGGATAGGTCTGGTCCCAGCTGACTTTGATGGACTGACAATCAGCATTCGTGTTGCATGTTGTGTCATCTCTGTCAGTGAACAGAGTCTCCGACTGGGATGGTGGGACGGTTGTAACTGTAGCTCCAGGGATTGTCGCTAGATCCTCTGAAAATATAACATGCAACAATACAATGAAAACGATTCTGTTAAATATGAGGATTTGATAGAATACAACTATTTTTCCATCGACACATGTGTAGGACAGGAACCAACACTGCTGAATATTTGTCATATGATGTAAAAATAAAGAACTTGATGGATCATAGAAATGTAATTTTAAAATGGCATACCAAATAGTTGGCAAAGTAGAGTACACTCATGCAATAACTATTTAGGGTGGACGGATGGCCGAGCGATGTAGAGCGCTCGTCGTTCGACCTGAGAGTTCGTGGTTCGATCCTCGGTGAGAACACGGGCAATTTTTTCAATTGTAATTATTTGTAAAGCCACACAAGTCCATCAGCTTTAAACGAGTACCTGACTTTACTTAAAGGTGCTAATTTTACAACCCCTTCATATGCCTTGGATAATGAAACAGATGTATGCCCCGAAGTCTTTTCAGACTGACGGAATTTTACTTTTGTATAAATCTGTAACATTACACCCATAGACCGATACAGTGTTTACCAAAGTGTGGTAGGCATCAGAGCAAGTAATGGGTCAATGGGTCAAATGGGTCGCAAAATTGGTTGGGTCACATGGGTCATGGGTCAATGTTCCCTGACCCACGACCCATCCTTAGTCTCCGGCCGACCCTAAAAAAAAACCCGTCGTCGCGCTATTTTTTTTATTTCAAAATGGTTTCTATGGAGACGGCCTCCATCTTGAAAATAACAACATTCAATGGATCATGGGTCATGATGGGTCTGGGTCAAGAACTTGATGGGTCATATGGGTCATGGGTCAAGCTCAGTGACCCATTACTCGCTCTGGTAGGCATACCCCATGAGGTATGCGCTGCACTGGGCAGAGGAAACTGGATAAATATCCACACCCAAAGTGAAAACAATAAAACGACGGGAAACCGTGACCGTAAAAACAATATATACACATTTTCTATTTTTACTTGGGGAACAAAAATAAAAAAAAAAAGGGGGGGGGGGCTTCACAGATGGCGAAAGTTTGGGAATCACTGGTTTAATAGATGGTATAGTTAAGTGACCAAAAGTGAAATTATATTGTTTAATTAAAATAAATCAATACTGTACACCATCTATTTTTTAATCTTTTTCTGTGTGCTGGTTTGTCCTCGAATATTGTAACTTTATTTTGTACATGTTCTAATTCAGTGAGAAGACTCAAAGCTGGCACACATTTAGATAGATACATGTGAATACACGATTTGAATAATTTCAATTCAATGAATTAACATATTGAAGAAATACGAAGCTGAACGATTCTATTGTATTTATTTAGAGTCCATCTTTATAACTAATGATTTTCAAATATTGACTTACGATATCGGCAACCCTGACCAAACCAGCCTTTGTCACATTTGACTTCAGGGGGAAGAACTGCCAACAGAAATAATAATATGAAAACAATTTATGGTATATTTGTGTTTTTATTATTACAAATCTAAGAGATATGGTTCTCTATTCAAATATAAAGTAAATTAAGTTAAATTATACATTACTTAAACTTCCTTCACAGATCATAAAGTTGTAGATAAGAAAAAATAAAGCCCATGATTGAGCAATGCGTCCCATTTTTTATATTTGTACAGCAAATGATATCTCTGTGAAAATGTAGAATGAAATTATTATATGGTAAAGTGTTGCTTGACTAACTGCTATACTAAACACCTAAATGTATTCTAATGTTATGTGAAAATGATTTCTCCAAAAATTGTACAACATTAAGTCACAAATGTTATAAAGGCATTGAATGTAAATCGTGTATCCCAGCTAGGATCAAACCCATGACTTTCAGGGCGACATTCGCTCACATACACCTCAGGACAATATGTCCCTTGGTTATTTCTAAACAACATTTACGGCGTATCTATAACGTCATGTTTTGCCAGGAATCATGGGAAATACTGTTGTCATTGTTGTCACTGTTTGCACTATTGTCACTGTTTGCACTGTTGCCACTATTTGCACTATTGTCACTGTTTGCACTGGTGTCACTGTTTGCACTGTTGTCACTGTTTGCACTGTTGTCACTGTTTTGCACTGTTGTCACTGTTTGCACTATTGTCACTGTTTGCACTATTGTCACTGTTTGCACTATTGTCACTATTTGCACTGTTGTCACTGTTTGTACTGTTGTCACTGTTTGCCTGTTGTCCCTGTTGAGTGTTTTTAAAATTTTCTCTTGCTGGGATACTATCCTGTCGAATTGTTTTTTTGACATGGAGGCGCGCTAAAGTATTCCGACTACAATTATCTATTGATTTATGCAAGTTACTTTTACTTGCCACCAGGTGGCATATGAAATTAATTTAATGGTATAAAGTACTTGTTTGAAAAATAAAAAATAACTACTAAGAAATTTAGTTATGTAACTAAAACACAGTGCCGTAACGAGCTTAACTCTCGCGCCCGGGGCGCAATACCATTTTTAATACATTTTTAGCGCTCCCCCATTCGAAAATCATATAAAATTATATGTAAAATAACATTTGGCGCCCCATTGTGAGTAGCGCACCTGGGACATATGTATGCACTCCACGCCCCTAGCTACGCCTCTGCTAAAACATGGAAATACAAAAAAACCAATAAAGAGCTACAAAAGAGACGAACAAAAAAACAGTAAAGAACTACAAAAGAGACGGACTAAAAAAAGAATCAACAAAGAGCTACAAAAGAGACGCACTAAAAAAACCAATAAAGAGCTACAAAAGAGAGAAACTAAAAAAAACCAGTAAAAGAGCTACAAAAGAGACGAACTAAAAAAAAACCAATAAAAAGCTACAAAAGAGACGGACTAAAAAAAAACCAATAAAAAGCTACAAAAGAGACGGACTAAAAAAAACCAATAAAAAGCTACAAAAGAGACGGACTAAAAAAAAACCAATAAAGAGCTAGAAAAGAGACGAACTAAAAAAAAAATCAATAAAGAGCTACCTAAAGAGACGAACTAAAAAAAACAACCAATAAAGATCTACAAAAGAGACGAACTAAAAAAAAAAACCAATAAAATGCTACAAAAGGAGACGAACTAAAAAAAACCAATACAGAGCTACAAAAGAGAGAAGGAAATAAAAAAAACCAATAAGAGAGCTACAAAAGAGACGAACTAAAAAAAAGACCAATGAAAGCTACAAAAGAGACCGACTAAAAAAAAAAAACCAATAAAATGCTACAAAAAGAGACGAACTAAAAAAAAAACCAATGAAGAGCTACAAAAGAGACGAACTAAAAAAACCAATACAGAGCTACAAAAGAGACGGACTAAAAAAAAACTCAATAGAGAGCTACCAAAAGAGACGGACTAAAAAAAACCCAATACAGAGCTACAAAAGAGACGAACTAAAAAAAAAAACCCAATAAAGAGCTACAAAAGAGACGAACTAAAAAAGAACCAATACAGAGCTACAAAAGAGACGAACTAAAAAAAAACCAATAAAAGCTACAAAAGAGACGAACTAAAAAAAAAACAACTAATAAAGATCTACAAAAGAGACGGACTAAAAAAAAAACCAATAAAGGGCTACCAAAAGAGACGAACTAAAAAAAAAAAACCAATAAAGAGCTACAAAAGAGACGAACTAAAAAAAACGCTAACAAAGTGAAGATCTAGAAATATAAGAAACAAAAAATAATGCAATAACAAAGTAAGGAGTTACTTTAAGTTATTAGTATTAATATTAATGCATCTAAATTAATTCATGTCTTTAAAAATAAAGATGAGCTAGTTTTCAGCTAACGTACTACCATTAAGGAAGATTAGTATCAATAGTAAAGTCTAGTGATACGGTAAAGAGAAAAAAGTTGAAACAAATATACGTACTTGCTATAGTTGAAATTGAGACAAGTCTTGTACTGATCATTAGATGTATAATGTCCCTCCATTTCAACATGCATTATATAACAACGACATAACGTCACGTGACACGTAATAAGGATGCTAATTGTTTGAATGCAAAAAGAATGATAAATATATTATGTCTCACTGACAGATTTATTCATATTTTAAACATTAACAAGTGGACAGTTTGTTTTTTTCTCATTTTTTTTGTGTAAATTGTTTTGTAAATTGAAACTACAACAGTTTACAGTTGGGACAATAGAAAAACTTAAGAAAAAAATATTTTTTATCCGCGTAGGAATAAATATGTGGTAATGTGTGGTGGCTACGACATAATGTCCTAGTAAAATTCTACGCTAGTAAATAACAAACATACTACAGTGAACGGCGTTCCAAAAAACATATCAAGAGAAACCATATGTTACGTTAAATCCGTTATGCCTTCGACGTCAAGGTCTTGGGTTCGATTCCCAATGATGTTACCCGGTCCCCATTTTTACATGGGGTCCATCAAGTTTAGTTCGGGAAGTAAAGACGGCTGGGCTCGTCACTTTATCTGTTTTGAGGCTTAGAAATATACAAGCTCTCTTTTTTAAATGCTTACCATTCTAGACCTCAAAGGGGGGGGCTGTTAATAAAGGAATAGTTTATTTATTCTTAAATGCACGACGAGAGAGCAGCACACGTATTGTATGCCGATGTTAATATCAATCCCTATTTTACTTTACGCCATTAAGTTCATTTTACAATATTCTGTTTATTAAATGTAATATTGTATCTTTAATGTAACATTTTTAGAATGTTCCCGTTTTATTAAACGGAATGTGTATCTTAAAAAGTAACATTTTACAATATTCTGTTTGATAAATGTAATGTGTATCTTTAAAAGTAACATTTAACAATTTATTATATTTTATTAAATGTAATGTGTGTATCTTTAAAGTAACATTAACTTTATTGATTTCATTTATCACTTGTATACTAAACCATCGATGGAATGAGTGTGTCCACATTTGTTGCTGATTTGAATTGGAAATTAAAATCTGGGCACGTAAAGTATGTTTGGTTACCACGGGAGACATAGCGGAGACTTTCACCATGAACTAAAAATATCCACTGGTACCAAAAGGATCAAACAAGAGGCCCTCATGTCGGCAGACGAGCGTTTTACCCCTCGTGGACCAGCCGTCACCTATGATGATGCAACAATATGTGCAGCTAAAATAATCAAGCACAAGAAGATGCCAAAGCTGAGCCATACATTCCTATCCATTTGAAACTTTTCGTTCCAAACTAAAAGATTCATCTCTAATTCCTTTAACCGTGACCGCCGACACAATAACTTAAAGTAGACTTGAGTCAAGTATCATTTACCGATTGTTATATACACTGCAGTCATTAAAGTGAAAAAAAAAAAAGAAGTACTTGGACTTTTTAAGTACAGGTCAGAGATGACCACGTTTGACCATTATTAGAAGAAATCAGAAACTAAGAGTCAATTTATGAACTGATGGCTTCTTCACCCCCACCCCTACGCAACTGGCCAACGGTGAGCCCATTAAAATAATATATTAAAAAATCAAAACATAATATAACATCAATTTTAACTTTTAATCTATGAATTTACTGTTGGGTAAAAATATTTTGACAAACAGGAAGATATTTAGGCGTGTTAGTAACACAGTAAGTGTAATGCAGTGTAATATGAAGTGTACGAAAGTTTCAACCGTAAATCCTAGTGTTTATTAATGACATATCAAGTAACATTAGTCTGGCTGTGAGTAAACTGAAATGCAGCAAACACGTTATGTAACTTGCCAAAATACTTAGCTCTGATATAGAAATATAACCATACTTGTAAACAGGTAGATATATTAATGCTGACATAACATTACGCATCGTTACACAATGAGACTTGGATTCTGCGCGAGAGTTTAATCTGTTACAAATGCCGCATTAATAACACTGGTAAACAGTGATTTCATTGCAAGTGATATTTGAATCATTTTATACAAAGTCAACTATGCTGATTTAGAATATGTAAGTGCTTTTGCTAGATTGACTCTATTTTACGAGATAATTAAAATTAATTAAATAATGTATGCACCGTGTTTGAAAATTGTCAAGAATTGCATGAAGTAAAATAGTATACTAACAAATACTTGTGAAAATGTTAATAGTCATGCAGAATTTTGTTTAAAAAGATATGTTATAGTGCTATAGAAGAAAACATTTTCATTTGAAAAACTAATTATGTCTAATTAATTAATTAATATGTTAATTGTCTATGGTAATGCATTAGCAAATCGCTGTTTGCTCGACTTCCTTTTGTGTGTGTCGTTGGGGCAATTGCGCTGGAGGCTCCAACAGTAGTCAGCCATCATATTATGTCCCATCTTCCTTGATATCTCTCCTCCATCACCCTCATATCCTGATGGAACCTCTCGCCTTGTTCCTCACTGAAGTCCCCAAGGTTACCTGGAAATTTGTCTAAATGACTGTGAAGGTAATGTACCTTGATGCTTATATTTGCTCCAATGTTTCTGAAGTTAGCGAGCATATCTTGTACCAGTTTTTCGTAATTCTCTGCTTTGTTATTACCTAAGAAGTTCCTGACAACTGAAACAAAACTGTTCCATGAAGAAGATTCAAGGTGATTCGTGAAATCTGTAAAATTTTGATCTGTTGATGAGTTTTCGAATCTGAGGACCGTCAAAAATCCCAAAGCCTTAACAAATTATTTCATTAAACCAAATTTGATATGAAGCGGTGGGAGAATGATCTTATTTTGTCAACCAGTGGTTTGCTGATGATATTTTCTTTACCTACAGTCATGGTTTCCCTTGCAGGCCATGTCACTCTTGTCCAATGATCTTGCCTTGCCCTGCTATCCCAAAGGCACATGAAGCACGGGTAATGTATATCCTGACTGCTACCCAAGCAAGAAGTTTACCATTTTAGATCAACACAAATTGACCACTGATGCTGTATAATAACAGACTTTCTGCAATACTGTTTTGATATTCTCATACTCTTCTTTAGGTGTTGTTGAGTGAGCAATAGGAAGAGATGCGTAACGGTTACCATTGTGTATCAGAACACATTTCAAGCTTCTGATGGAACTGTCTATAAAAAGACGCCAGTTTTTGGAATGGTAGTCTTGTAGTCCCATTTGGAGCAGAAATCCAAGGATGTCATTACAGTAAACAAGATCTTCCTCTTGGCTGAAATATGGAAGAAGAAACTCTTCTCTTTTCCGATAAGAAATTTTTAAAATTCTTGTTTGAGAAAATTTCTTTCATTGAGCCTGGACGCTAAAAGCTCAGATGTTTGCTTGGGCATATTTAGGTATCGTATCAGGTTATTGGGTTCTTCTTGACTAAATGGTTGAGGTGTTGAAGAACTTCCTTCATAATCGCTTCCACTTTTTTTCACCTGCCAAAAACTCCAGATCTTGCCCCTCGTCAGAGTCTGATGGTGAAAACTGTAATAATCCACTAAACACTTGTATAGAAACTTCACTGCTATGTGGAATTGGTCTCCTTGCAGATTCAAGATCAGGATAATCTCACTTAGATTTCTTGTGGTGATTGAAGCCTTTAACATTCACAATACAAAAATAGCAATCACCAAAATGATCTTTCGGCTCTCGCCATACCATTGGTACTTTAAACGGGAAATGATAATACTACATTTTCAAGTACAAGTCGACGGCTGACGGACTATCCTAAGACAGTGGTGCCGAACCTACGGCACACGTGCCACACTCAGCACGCAGGGCCTCATCAGTCGACATGCGATTAAAATATCACTGCTTTTCATTTAAATTCGGAGTATTGGCTATAAATAAGTGGATTCGGTTGAAATTCGGGCACACGGCGTCAAAAAAGGTTCGCCACCACTTTCTTAGGATCTTCACCATCTAAAAATGTTACACCAGTTAGAAATTACAATATATAACTGAGTGAACTGATTCAAAAAGCATCGTCCTCCAAGTTGGAAAAAAAATTCAGCAAAGCACAAACTTAAAATAAGAAAAAGAATATTAAAATCTTAGCTTGTTTAAAAATGCTATTTCTTTTGCGTAATGTACTTGTTCATTTTTTATAAAGTTTAAAAATGTTAAAATGGTGTATACCTTTTCAAGTTTTGCACGTATACACAATAAAAAATAATAAAGAAAAGCAATTTCTGCACATTTTTTCTGGAATTTTATAACTGATGTTTTGTCAAAGTTAATTTTTTTTAATCTGAGTTTAGACTACAACTAATGCATGAACAGAATGTACAACACGCGATTAGTACAGTGAACACATTTGAAAAACATGACTCACTTTGAGTGAGCACAAGCTTTCTTCTAATCCAAAATCTTACAAATGATTAACATCTTGTATGCCTAGAGAAGCTCCTTGAAGTAGTCCACTTATGAAAGATGGAATAGATAAATAAATATCTGGAACACTGAAAAGTTCATTCTTTGCTTAGTTAAATTGTTGTCAAATTGCTAACCATTATTGCCTTACAGTGAGCATAAAAAAAGAAACGAAATAAGATAAAATCTAGTGGTTTTTAAAGTTTGGATCGCGATTTTTTTTTAAATTAATAATAACAAGATCTAGAATCTATAAATGTATAGTCTCAATTCTATTTCTCTATATGTCGACAGTCGTGCGATTTAATAAGCTCAAACATCCACTCCCTCAACAAAATAAAATACGAAATCCTTTTTTTCTAATTCTAATATTTTGTTGATCAGAATTAATGATGGCCTTGTCCAATGTGTGCATTCTTTGTCAGCATAAAACGTGAATAAGAAAATATCCCGACCATAGCCGACAGTGCAATGGCCATGGAGGTACTTAAACCAAGACCTGAAAAATTTCCTTGGTCCTTACCAGAGATAGAAACAGTTACCTTCAGGTCGACAGTCGAGCGCCTTACCGCAATCCCCTTCTTAACGCTGTTGCAATGTTTATCTCTCGCTCTTCTGTGTTTTCTTGTTTATTTTGTATATGTTTGTGCTCACTAGGTATTGACATTTTAGCCGCCGCTATGACGACGATAATTATGTATTACAGTAAATGTTTCACCTGCAGCCATGGGAATAATACCGAGGCATCTATTTTTTTTTTCATTTTTGCCTCACTGAGGAGTTGAAGAGTTAGGCAGGTTAAATGTTTCATATTAGCTGAAAGTGAAAAAAAAATGAAGTTTATGGGAAAATATCGTCCTCTCCCGAATCAAAAGCATTCTTTGACACAAAACGTCAATCACTGACCCTGGCTGTCACAAATACTGTTTTTGTCACTTCTACACAGGTAATGCCACTGTGAATTTAACAACGGTAAGTTGGCATTCTGGTAAGGTAAGATGACATAGTCTGGTCAATGCATTGTTACTGAACGTTTAATAATTCAACTTTAATTGTCAATGGTAAACCTATTACAAATACTCCATGTTTATGTACATTTTAGCTGATATCCAGAAAGAGATGTATGTTTCCTACGCAAACTAAACACTTATAATCTTGATTGAAGACATGTTATTGTAACCCTTATCAAGGAACTTATTTTGGCAGAGGGGGTAAGGAGCTGCCTTTGGCTGCTCTGAGATCTTATACGCAAGAAAGTTGTGAAAGCGGGCCACTTTCAAATTTAATTTCACCATGATAGTTTAAAACCGCCAGGCCTCCAAGGACCCGCATTGCTAAGCCATTTCATCCCGGGCTCTTGACATTATACCTAACTAAATATCAGTTATAACTTAAAAGTGCTTACCTCATGTTGAGCTTTCAGTTATAATCTTTAGAAAGTGCTTCACACTCTCGTGTTGTGCTTTCAGTTAGTAACTTAGAAAGTGCTCACCTCGTGAAGTGCTTTCAGTTATAACTTAGAAAGTTCTCATCTCATGTTCTGCTCACAGTAATAGCTTAGAAAGTTCTCATCTCATGTTGTGCTCTCATTTATAATTTAGAAAATGCTCATCTCAGGTTGTGCTTTCAGTTATAACTTAGAAAAGGCTCATCTCAACAGTTGTGCTCTCGTATTTTTTGCGTGTTGGTTTTTTTTTATTTTGCTCAGCACAACATTGTGAATTAAAATGGAATTACATTTAGAACATTGTCGAACTAATTCTTCTTTAAATAAAGTTGTATCTATGCATATGGATTATGTGTTACTTTAAAAGACTAAATTATGTTTTGTCGCTTTGGACTCTTGAAATCGTACGACCCACTAGTCAACACTTTGAGAATCACTGCTCAAGAGTGCTTGTATAAAAAAAAGGTCTTTGAAGCTTAACAGACGTAAATTATTGTAAAGCTTCGGATACGTTTACATTTGATTAAACGAACAGTTACTTTTTTGTATAAATTAGTATATTTGTATTGAATGAGTACGTTATAGAACAGACAAGATTGACTTCAGAGAAAAAAATCTAAAACTAGATTTGCAGCACTTGCATCAGTATTTTGTAGTGGAGTGGGGCGAGGTATGAGGGGGCAGCAATAAACCAACTTTAATTATAGCCTAGAGCATCACAGGTAGAACATCTGGCACATGTAATATGTCTGATTTGAACCAGAAAACAAATCAAGTAAAACATTTAAATAGCAATGACTGTACCAGTTAATTTATTGTTTTATTAGTTGGTGAGGTGTTATATTATGGTAGTAGAGAAAGGTTCTATTTTTTTTTTACTTTTTTCTCTAATACGAAACCAGCTTCAATTGCTATATTATGAGAACTCGTAATAAATTTCTTTTGAAACGTGTGCTAATATTATCCCTAAAAAGTCTTCACAGTTTTAATCATGAAAACTATCCGTTACCTATTGCTAGAAATACTTACAGAAACCAAAATCATTGTATAAACGATCAAATATAACAGAAGAAGCCTAAGATAACAAATATTCAAAATATTATTTTATTGAAAAAACACATATTTAAGATTACTCAAAATAATTGAGCATATCAATTACAGTCTACTATGGAGTATATATGAGACAAAAAGTTGGTAATGTTTTATAATATAGATAATCTGTGGAGATACACTTTGAAATTAAATGTCTATAATTTCTTAAACCATTTTGAATTTCCTCCATATCATTTACATTTTCTCTTTTATTATGTTGCATACTAATATTGTTTTTCTCCATCGATATATAGGTCGTTGAGTTTAGTTCTAACTGTTAATATTTGCATAGAGGTTTACACGTCAGCATTGGCAACGTGGTTCCGATCACATAAATATTTTTTTGCGTAAGTAGCTTATGGCAACCATAATTCCACATATTAAAAACGATGAATCCTGAGAATCCTGCTAAAGATGCTACTCCTATATTCAGATTATCGTGTGGTACATTTTCAGTCGTAGCTATTTCCACATAATTCACTAAAGTAGTGTTTGGTTTTGGCCCTGCTGCTGAAAAAAAATTAGAACGATATGAATAGTAAAACAAAGACAAAAGTACAAATTCCGCTAAGACGAACTCTACATATTTGATGCAAGCCCCGGCAACTTACAGTATTTCTTTATTATTTTAAAACAAAAAAAAAAAATCTTCGTTTCTCAGCGTCAGTTGGGTGTTCAGTTAGGTGTATGTGTGTGTGTGGGGGGATCTATAACATTTCATAACATCTCATCTGGAAGTTTTACATTAAGTTATCCTATAAGTTAGTTAGAAATTACTTTTTTTATAGCACTTTTAATTTTTTAGTTATTTGTAGATTTTTTAACTTGTTAATATTATATCATATTTTTGACATACCTGGTGGAATTTTTATTATTTTTAAACTACATAGGTCATAAAAAATAGACCTGTATAACCTTCAACGCAATTAAAACAATATTCATACATAATGTGAGGCATATCTTGCTTAAACAATTTATAGTAAAATTAATTGGTGGCAGTTTACTCCATGAAAACCTTCCTTGCAACCTGCCGTGTGATATACAAAAAGGCTGTAGCTGGAAGGAAGTTAATAACCTCAAAACTCTAAGACAAAAGTTAGTTTGTACAAAAATGAATCGCTAGATGAATAAATTTAAAAAAACAACAAACTAAAACATATATTTACTATTATTTTGGCAAATGACTATAAAAATAGATATTTGAAAAAAATTATAGGTACAGTAATATTTTATACGTCATTCATTGCTTCATGGATAGATTATTCAGTCGACCTTATTTATTATGAAATAATTAGTAACTCATTTTTCCTATATTTTTAAAAAACGAAAAAAAAAAAAAAACGGGTATCACATAGAGGTTGCTATATTCAGATTCCCAATAGCTATACATTCACCTGTTGCTTTTGTCACAGTAGTCCTTAATATAACAATTCGAGCTGCATATATTTTGGCGGTTTGAAAAAGGCCCCATCTTTTCACGAGCACAATCTAGAAGCATTTAAATATTAGGAGCAAAATAGCATCTTAATGTTTACTTTTAGTGGCGTTCACCAACAGAGAAGGTGCACAAATTAATATTCAAACACCTTCACCTTGGCTAAACATCAGTAACACCTTAAGTTTTAAAATCGGTATATAAATTTACTACAATTCTTTAATATTATTTTTTTGAATAAAAATCAGGGAATGGTTCTCTTCTGGATTTAACATTAAAACAAAAGACAACCATAATACTGAAGTAATGCTAAATTAGGTATTAAAAATGTTGTGAAAAAGCACAAAAATAATTTTCGTCTTGTTGTTTATCAAGAACATCTAACTATTTATGAAAGTAATTGTAAAAATTATTATCAGTACTTTAAAAAACGTTTCAAACTATATGTAACGATCTCACATCAAAATAGGAGCAGAAACACTATGGCGAGTTACTATATAAGGATGTTTGTGTTGCATTGTTTTAAATTTGAATCGCAATTTTAAAAAAACAACGTTATTTCCTTTTGGTATTCAAAAGATATAAATATTTATTAAATTTCATCTATAAATTTCTGGATATTGATTCAACACATGACCAAAGTAATAGACACATTTAAAAAGAAAAAATGCATTGATATTGCATTATTACGTTATGATTTATAACATGACATAAAGGAAAAAAAGTTCTGAGGATGCGACAATCATTTGTTTTAAATATCACATTCCTGGGTTTTATTATGTTTTCTATTTCATTATGGTCATTATGTTAAGTGTAAATTGTTTAAAGTGATGTAAAGATATCATCAAATCATCTTCAAGTCACGTAAAGAGTATGATAAACTTTAGGCTAACAAATTGAGGTCATAACTTCGGCTAATTCAAGATATTTGTAACGCATGAATAAATAGACTCCAGTGAAAAGGTTTGGCGTAACATTTCTAAGTCCAGGTCTTTGATCATATGCCTCAAGTACAGCAGTGATGATATGAAATCTCTTATATTAACGACTAACGGGATTGTCTTTCATTCCCACCATAGCCGATTAGAGCACCACGAAAGATAAAGCAGGAGTTCAACCATGACCTGAAGTACTCCTTATTTCTCACCGGATATCGAACCAGGGACACTTTACTCTCAGTAGAGCTCTTTTTATATCATGAACAGCCATCTCCTGCCTTAATCCTCAGAAGTCGGCCATTTTCCATGTGCTCCGGCCTCGTGGCCATGTAAATTATAAGTACTTGAAGAGGTCAATGAAGGATTTATTCATGTACAATTGTTATAATTTTTTATTTGGGGTTAGGGTATAGCTGTACATGCTGTACGATGCATATAATGCACACGTTTTACGTTAAATTTAGGATTAGTTTGAATATTGTTCGTATTTTCTTTCGTTATAAAAACAGTTCTTTCTTATATCAATGTATTGTAAACATCTTCAAACATGAAAGTCGACATTTTGATCTAATTAATATTACATTCTCTTACTTTTTTTACAATCAGGCATTTTCATAGCCAGGTCGGCACCCTTCTTCACATTGCCCTGTCATTATATTACACGCACTGTTGTGACAGTTTCGGTCGCAGGTTTTGTTGCAGTTTTTGCTTCATTTGTCAGCAGCACAAGCTTAATAAAAAATATGTCAAGATGAAATAGTGTATAGCCATATGTTAGAAAAATAATAAACAGCTGTTCATCTATATAGGTGTGTATGTAGTAATTCGTCGCGTATTTGATACGTTTGGGAACCACCATCGTATTTAAAAAAGAAGAATATGTTCGTTAATTGCCGATTATTTATTACTTAATTATTTTTAGCAGTAGAGGATTGCTGAGTTGTGACTCTCTGGGACAAGGAGCCGGGAAAATGAGATCCATATTTTGGAGCGGGAAGGGGTTGAAAATTAAAAAAAGAATTGCATTATAACATTAAACGCCCCCTTTCCGTTTTTTATTAATTAATTTTATTTTCATTTTTATTTAAAGTTTACCAAGGAAAAAAGAATTACATTAAGTGAGTCTGAATACCAAAAACAACCTTCAAGTTAAAAAGCGTGCAATATTTTCTTGGGTTGTCTGCTAATTAAAAAATGTACAAAACATAGAGAAGTTACTAACATGAAGAATGTTTGTGTGTGTGTGTTTATGTGTGTGTTATGTTTTTTAACAGTAAGCTAAACCGATGCAAATTAAATGTCTAATGAACTACTGGGTAGGCGATTAATTGTAACGCCATGCACTTAAAGCACATATTTTTTTCAGACTTTATGAAATGTAATTTAGTCTTATCAATATTTCTGAAAGTTAGTTTTGCCATCGATACATTTTTTACTTTTATTACAAACTGGGAGATTTTCAAATCCAAAACACCCTCGGTACATGATCCGTCGTCAAATCTACAGTTGTTAGGGCAGTCATTATCACAGGTGTTGTTACATTTCAAAGACCCATAAACCTCTTGAGCATTCTGTAAGCATGAGATTTATATAAGTAGCAAAAGCGAATCTAATTCTATGTTTTATGGAAGATGCTGTTGAAAACATACGGACAGTTTCAAAAACAAAAAAAAGTAAAGTTCCCTTAGCCCAAGCGGGCAGATGAAATAAAAAAATTAATCTGTTTCCGTAAACTGAACATGTAGGGATTTGTGGTTAGCATAACACCCAACCAATTCAGGTACCCATTTTAAGCTGAGTGGACCTGAAAAAAATTGCAGGTTCTCACTGAGGTTCGAAACCCAATTATCTCCGGTCGATAGTTGACAACTGAGTCCCCTTAAATAATTAAACCCACTTTTTATCTTTATGTAAACAATATCTAGATGACGTCAATAAAATCAAAATGACTGAGAATTCATATTATTTTTAATGTACATAAAGTATCTTTTAGTTTTTCTCGATTCAAAAAGCCTAAAGTAATTATAGATTCTCACTATTAGTTTTCAAATACAATACAAAATCTTTCAGAAAAAAAAATAGCCACAACTAAACAAACTTTTTAGTTGAAAAAAATTGGAGTCAAAAAAAAGTTAAATAAAGAAAATTCCTAATAGAAGAGATTTCTCTTATTAGCTCCTAAAGAATATGTTTATCAACTTGGACCGAGTCTCCATCTTGAAATAAAATTAAAGCCATTCCTTGGTTTCATTTAAATTTAAATAATAAATGAAATTTATATTATCTTGCAACATGAATATGACGTATACATTTATCAAAATGCAATATGAAAGAACAATGTCAACCTCCATACGCCTCGACTTCACATAATGCCAGGTATAATCCTCACTTTTTTGAGTTAAAGCAATAATGGTTAGTGTTTTGGTTGGTGAAGCAGCCAGAGGTAAATTGTATGAACCTGTTGCACCAGACTGTTAAGGATTGTGTATAACGGTATATATTTCTGTTGGATTCATTAAACATTTGTAACCAGAAATCTTTTAAGGTGAACGGGGGCTGAAAAAGATAAATGTGAATCTATTTTTAAATTTAAAAAAAAGATTAATTCAACTCTTTACGATAGAAATAAAAGTAATAGCCTACGTATTTGTCAAATGATAAAAAGTTATAATGTTATTAAGTTGCATTTTTGAATAAAAAGTAACGTTTTAAAATTTTATAGTCCGAAAACACATTTTATGGGTTCTTAAAATTGCTACATGTTTTTTTTAAAGCATTATCATCAGTTTAATTAAAATAGCTTTCTCTTTGACCTAAAAATAATGTATAAACAATGTTTATTAAACATATTTAATTTACTTATGGTGTGCGTTTTTGGTCTGCAATATTCTTGTCTTTAACTTCTAATGCTCATAGATAATTAAGTTTTATGTATTGATTATGTGTTAAGTTCCTTTAAAGATAATGGAAATGGTTCTTTCTCATTACCGTGTATATATACTTCTGTTTCCAATTGTTCGTGTGTCTAAAAAAGATGGTGTTACAAGGTGATGTTTGATTTGATTGTGAATTTAATTTTCAAGGTAATTAAAAGTTAAACAACTAAATCAGATGTCACACTAATCCCATACCTTCCTTTCGATTATAGATTACGATTCTGGTAATCAAACGTGTGGGGTGAAATGTTATGGTCCAGGATGGTGATCTATCCCCTGAGTTTGTATTAGTGCAGCTGTTAGCGATATCTTGGCCGTCGCTAATACCGTCAGAACCTTAGATGAAACATAACGTTCATTATTACCATACGTTGAGGTCTGACTAGTTGATTGTTTAAGAGCCACGTTTCTACCTGGTGGTTAAAGTATGGTTAAAAGTTAAATATTTAAAAAAAACATTAATTAAAAAAAATAATGTCATTTCTTTTTTTTAAACATTTTGGACATTTTTGCTTTGATCATTACTATTGTAAAAAAAAGCTAATAAATTGTTGTAATTTAAGTTCACTTAATATTAACATCTAAATGTATTTATAGTACTTAAAAACAAAGCTACCAATATATGTATAGATATAATGTTTGTAGACCTTATCTTTTTTTTAATTATTTGGATTATAAATTAATTAAAAAATTGTATGAGCTTATCACTTTAAAAATAGAATTATTTCAAATGGTTCAGAAAAATCATTAAAGAAAAAGAAACCTCTGAGTTAGTTTCAACACAAACATTACACTCGTATTAAATACATAAGACAATTCAATACTACATTACATATTAGCATTATTGTGTTGGGTGTATATAGCAATCGATTTGAGCCAGGGGCGCAACCAGTATGCTGAAGTTGGTAGGGTCCAAAATATTATGGAAGATGAAAACTGGTATGTCTGCCCGCAACCAGTATGTTGAAGTTGGTAAGTCCAAAATATTAGGGAAGATGAAAGAGTGGTATGTCTGCCCCAAAATTTTGGTAGGGTCGAAAACCAGTGGCTTGATTTTTGGTAGGGTCGGACCGCGACCCATACATCGGTTGTGCCCATAATTTGAGCTATAAATTAATTTTAAATTTACCACATATAGCTAATTCGAAAATCAATATATTATTTGCCTCCACTGATTCAGAAGTAAACATAGGATTCTGAATCACTTCTCCTTCCATTGTTATGTATCGTACCCTGTCTTTCATAGTTAGCTGAATATCTACAGGTGTCCTTTTATTACGATATCTTTTCTTCTGAGTTGTGCCTCTGTGTATTGATTTGTATTGTCTTGAAAATGTATCCTCAGTTTGTAAATTAGTTCTAAAGAAAGGCGATTCCTCAGTTAAACAGTTTTAACAATTTTTAAATATATGTTTTCTAGGGGTTTTCGTGGCTTTCGAGCCTAGGATTCTCAGGTCGACAATCAAGCGCTTTACCACACGACCACCTAATAATAGGTTATGTACTAATATTTTGTCTTCAAATAATCTAATTTTGAAACAAGTATATTTACAAAAAAAAACAAACAAGTGAAAAAATAAAGATTGGAAAAAAATGTTTTTTAAAACTATCTTGCCATAACAGTGCTTTAAATTTAACTGTTTACGTCTTTTATTGTCAATTTAAGGTCTGCTTACCTGGCTGCTTAACCACCATTCTAATGCAACTTACAGGATATGTGTCCTGTTAAATCCACAGTAACTGAGGTGTAATGTATACTGGTGGTATACATCCGTGTCAGTGAGAGAGGTATAAGCGTGTATAGGAGATAATTGTTTCCGGTATGTCAGTGACCAAATCTTCTGTGAAATTTTCCATTTTATCTTTTTATATTTTATACAATAAAGCTAATATATACATTTGTCAGTCAATCAGTTGCTATTTGAAAAAAAAAAAAAACTTCTTTATATTGGTACTAAATAAATCAAATGACAGTTTAAAAGAGCAAGAAAGTGACAATTTTATTTACACTTTTCGTTTACTTACGATATTGACATTTAAATCCGAACCAGCCAGACTCACAATGATGATGACATTCTCCATCAATGTAAGATCCATTACAGTGACATTTGTACTCACAGTTTACTCCGAACCAGCCAGCCGGACAACCATCTGATATTTTATACCAATGGCATTTCAAAATTTTAAACAATTCATTCATTCATAGAATTCTTAAAAATATGTATAATTGTTCTAATTGTTAATATTCATATTTGCTACATTAAACTTTGAGCTGAAGTTTCTTTTTCTTTACTTACCTTTCCTGGATGAGGGGATTATTTTTTCCTATTTTACCGGGTTCTTAAGCATCTCTTAGTGCTGAAGCTCTAGAAAAGTTTACTTTTAACTTAAGTGCGCATTTTGCGATGTAGGTCTATTTGAAGGAAATACTATATTGGTGATTCCCACAGAGTCCACAATAGTGTGATACTTTTTGATACTAAGTATTAACTAATAGACATAAAACTTGAAATATACTGTGAAGAAGGCAATATCAGGTTTCTATATAACTTGTTTTGCGTACTAAATATTATGAATATTATTATATTTATATTTTCTACATAAAGAGGAAACGATAAAAAGAAATGGTCACAAATTCTCTTGTTTGTTTAGTTCAGTGCGGTTTCCGATGAGCCTGATTTACTTTTTTAATAAGATCTTCATAACCTAACGATTATTATTGGTATTTGTTTATATTTATATTTTTATAGAAACGATAAAGAAATGGTCGCAAAATTCTCTTGTTTGTTTAGTTCAGTGCGGTTTCCGATGAGCTGATTTTTACTTTTTTAATAAGATCTTCATAACCTAACGATTGTGTGGTATTTGTTTATTTCAAAAGTCGGAATGCTAGTCTCATTCATTCTTTCTTGACCTCCTATGTAATAAAGACGACTTTGTCGTAACATCGTTAGTAGATCAATTATGAGTGTGAAGGTTTCTCTTGAAATTATGATGAATCCATAACGACACCTTTATATATAAGATGCTACAATATCAATCTTTTATAAATGTCTTTGTGAATACAGCATGCATATGAAATTTAAGTCTTGAATGCCATAATCCTAATGAATTAATCCTAATCGACTTAAAGATATCAATAAAGCGTAAATGAGTTTTTCTTTTACAGCATCCACTTCGAGGAAAAGACATTTTAATGAAACATTGTTCACACATGTTCTGTAATGTTTGAAGCAAAACTTTTGTTTTTAAAAAAAAGGTTTCAACTAACTTTGCAATGTATTGTATACACAGTGGCGTAGCTAGGGTGGGGGGAGGGGGGTCCAAATTTGAACGTTGCCCCGGGCCCCCGCTTGAGGGCCCCCAAACGAGTTTTCCAATTTTTTTAATTTTAACACTAAATATTAAATACTAGCTGTAGCCGCCTCTTGCTGCCGTGACTAAGGCTTCTGTAACGACCAAAGTCGGTTATGTTTTTATAACATACTTTGGAATGGCTGGAAATACGCCATAGGTACAATGTCGGTCACGTTTTAGAGAGAGTTTGTATTTTCAGGGACACATACCTGTTAAGTTAGATGACCTAGTTAGGCTGGAATTAAAACCAAGGCTAAGCGTCTTTAGTATTTTCGACAGAAAAATGTTGTGATAAGCTAATTATCTACTGTCTGGTTTCGTATACATGGCGCCAAACTTCTACATGTGCTTGATTAGTGATACAAAGAGCATTGTTGAGCAGTATACATTTACAGAAATATAAATTAAACATTGTATTTTCAAGAATATGGATCATTGAATTTTGGATGAGTTAATTAATTAAGGGAAGAAAGGAGGAGAACAGAACAGACATGCAGTTTGACAAAAATAGGCAGCACACAGGATAGAGTAGTGATGTTTCGGTGAATATGGATCTCACAGTGTATAGTTTCATTCTACTTATATTTTGAAATTAAATTTTGCGTAATCGTCAAATAAAGTATATGAATCGGACTTGGCAGTTCATTTAATTTATTTGTGATGTATGTGATTGAGTACACGCTTAGATAAAGTGTCAATCGCTACCAGATAAAAGAAGACAGAGACAGATCGTCACAAGAACTCTCAATGTACAACTAATAATACAAGTAATTATGACACTTACTTTAATGTAAAAGTAAGTATTGAGAAAAATTTCGTTTCTAATTCAGTTTATTAATTTAATGCAATGGTGTGTGTAAATTTCAAGGCCATTGGTGAAGAACTTTAGAAGTTATTAGCTAGGCGTGAATCCTATTTACATTTTATCTACATAGATAAAGCCACCGCCATGTAATCTTGTTATGCACGTTGTTATATAAGTTAGTGCAAGGCATCACTCAGAAGGTGCGGGCCGCACAGGTGACACCAACATAGGGGTGACACCAACATGAACAATTCCATATTTCATAGCAGAAAGAACTCGGCATAGTCAGTTTTATAAAACATGATCAGTAGCACAGGGTGCCACCATACGATCAGTAGCACAGGGTGCCACCATACATGACCAGTAGCACAGGGTGCCACCATACGACCAGTAGCACAGGGTGCCATCATGCGAAGCGTCTGGAGCTTAGGTAAATGAATCTAATTCAAAGCTGCTCGGACCAATCTGGAGTTTTTTGCAAACGCGCTAGAAAAAAGGACGGAGGTAGTCGTGATTTTATGAAATAGGAGACATGGATTTATAAACTTAGTTGAATTAAAGTAATATAGGGCCTACATATTTCTGAAATACAGTCAGTAATACTATCGTTTTCATCGCTTAAATATTTTAAAGTAAATAATCTAAGGCGAAGCCCGTATAGAACAGGAAAATTCGAAATATGTACCATTGTTCATGGTGGAAGTCTTGGGGAGGGGGTGACACCCTGAATTGTCCGTATCGGGTGACACCAGCCATGGTGATGCCACTGAGTTAGTGACACTGTTGCATGTATTCCACATAGATTAAGGATTTCAAAATTACGTAAATCATCACGCAAATTAAAAACTGGTAAAGTTTACTAAAAGTGTCAAAACATAGTTTGGTTGTTGTAAAACACGTTATCTTTCCCATTGTATCTTCCATTTTTTTGTCCATGCTATAATCCATCTATCCATAGACATAAATAGAAGGGTCATAGTTCGTATACTTATGTCTATTCGTCTGACGAAAATCACAATCATGGCGTATGAAACAAGTATACATAATTTTTAGTAAATTTTTTATTTGTGAAATGTAAAGAGTGTTATTCTTTATAGAGAAACTTCACCAATGCCGAAAGAATGAGTTTACAAAACGGAAAAAGCGTGCTACAGAAAGACGAGAGGTTGCAAAATCAAGGAAAATTTGAAGTTTTTTAAGAAGAAACCTGATAATAGCATTGAAAAACAAAGAAGACCATGAACATGGCGAAGAAAAGTGTCATCATTCAGATAATTCATGCAAAGATATAGCAGTGAGCAA